>CM018691.1:98151333-98376333 GCA_009363875.1 Mikania micrantha
TTAGACCAAAGTATGTTTGAAAATTCATATAGAGGTCTTCGTTATGTCTAATGATCTGAGATTCTGGTTTGTCACGTTCCCAGACGGTATGATTCCGTTAGTTGAAACTGGGGGTGTGACACAATGCTTATTCAATGATTTTCGGTACACGTATGATGAAAAATCCATAATGTCTAAGTCAATTCACTTTGATGTCTGTTACAGGACCCTACAACAGTTCATGATTTAAAAGATGAAAACAATACCAATAGTGCCTATGAAAAAATGGCTTCAGAAAGGGATTCTGATGAACCGAACCCGTTTACTGAGCCAGCTAGCAGAAGCTTGGGTTCTGATGAATCGAACTCGTTTACTGAGCTAGCTAACAGAAGCATGGGTTCTGATGAACCGAACTCGTTTACTGGGCCAGCTAGCAGAAGCATGGTTCTGAAAGATAATTCTGTGGAAGTTATGACCATAAAACGACACCTGGCATCCCGAGGAATGCATCTGTTGGGGAGCTGCTGCTGAATCTTCCTCGGATAGCATCTCTATCCCGGTTGTTTAATATTTAGATGACTGTATACTTTCATTTTTTTGCCTAATCAAGTCCCTGAACTTTGCTTTTGCTTTATTTAGTCCCTGAGTTTTTAAAACTGACATTTTTGTCAAGGTTTTCCTTCAAATTTATACGCTAAATGCAAAAGCCAAGTTTAGAGGCAATTGTACAAAACGTGAAGTTCATACCATCAAACCTATTCTTCCATGGCTTTTGTATTCACAGGTTTAGTTAGAGTGAACAATATATGTGTAGATGTAGTTTTTGTTTGTAAACATTATGACTATGTACATAAATGATGTTTTAGGGATTAGAAGGCTTTTAGGGCGCGACAACGCGTTACCCTTTAACTTAAAAGAGCTTAAACTTGACTTGTCTAAAATTGAAAAATCATAATGAAATTTATGAATCCACAAAGCTCCTTGTTTTGTAACTTCTAAAATTCAAATACTAGAAGGAAATACAAAAAAAATTAAAAAAGGGTCATGTAATACACTTTATAAGAACATCAACATATCCTACTATTAACAATGCTACAATTAGCAAAGCTAAGGTAAGATTTAAGAAGGGTAAGATATAGACAGTGTTACCTATACCCCGTAGGAATACAGAGACTGCTTTTAATAAGCCTCTCAGCTTATAATTCATGATTAACCGACAAACCCAACGCTTACAAAGTTATTTTCACAAAAATTAAGTAAAATAACATTAAAATCGATTCAATTTTACTTTATCCATTAAGGGTCATCGTTAGCGGTTCAAAAGTACTTATCTTTCTCATTTACTACTCTTTATACAAATGGATCTGAGCGGAAAAGTATCATATGTCACATGTGACATATATGATACATGTACAAATGAACATCTTTGAACAAGGAATCCCCATTTGAATGATTCACGATCGATATTTTTATTCAAATTGAAACTTACAAAGTTGTTCTTTTGGTAAATTCTAGGACCTAGATGAGGCTTTGTAATACCCGTTCAATTGACATAGACCCACATTCTATAGTAAAATGAAAATGAGGATGAGACATCAGGAATAGTCGGGATAGCTCAGTTGGTAGCGCAGAGGACTGAAAATCCTCATGTCACCGGTTCAAATCTGGTTCCTAACACACGATTAATTTGTATGAGTCTCTATTCTACCAATTCATTGATATGAATACATATTCATTAAGTATTTTCCAAATTTGAGAATCCCAATGAATCCTAAATTTTATTGTATTTTTTTATTCTATACATAATAAAAATACAAACCATAATACAAACGAGGCTTCAATTACTCTGTTTAATCTAGAATAGAACCTTGAATCTATAGAATTGTAGAAGTGAAGATTAACTTTTTATCATTCAATGAGCATCTTGTATTTCATAAAAATTGGGAGCAATATAATCCTTACGTAAAGGCCATCCTATCCAACTTTCAGGCATTAAGATACATTTCAAACGTGTTCATCGTAAATAGGGCAAACACTTTATAGGATGTTACACAAATTAAATCAAGTACATTAGTGAAATCTAGTAAAGATATTTTGATAGCTAATTAAAATTTTTAATAAATCGTAATCAAACTTACTAACCTTATTGAGTTAAAGCAATTAGTTTAGTTGGGGACAAAAGTATAATTATATATGTAAAAAACTTTAAGTAAAATAAAACCATGTATCATCATTGATATAAGTAGTTTCTGATAAAAGTCGCACAATTTGTCCAGGATAATTATATCATGTCACAAACACAAACACAAACACAAACATGAGGAGAATATGAATGACTTGAACCATAAAAACAAAATATAAATCTTATCTTCTAGATTAGTATTTTGCTTTCTAACTTCTATCACTTCAAGCAAGAACACAATGGATCAAACAACCACCTTAACGACGACGGGATCTTAAGACAACAAAATTCGATGATGTAAACATTAATCTCCCTTCACATGCTGGCTTGAAGCACGACGGACTATGGAACCGAAAGAAACCAACATTCCTATCAAGTACCCGGTAATGGCTCCATAAGTTACACAAATTGGCCATTCCTGTAAAAAATCACGTCATTGGACAAGAAATGATGAGTAAATTACGGTAGAGAACAATATTTATCATTAGAGGTGATAATTTTAACCCATTTACTTATGAATGTGTTGATCTGGATTGTGGCTTATCGCAAGGCAAAGATGTCACATTAAAAAATATTGACAAAAGGGGAATGATTCAAACTCGATGAAAGTCACCCAAAGTCTGTTTTTGTCGAATACAAACTTCCTAGATCGTATCATAAAGAGTTAAAGAAATATTATAGCAATATTTTTTGTCATCCTAGTTGCGAAAAATAACGTTAAAAGTGTGGGCCATCAATGAGCCAAAGTAAAATTGCACTAATTTAAACATTATAATACTTATTATGTGAAAATAACGTTAAAAGTGTTGGGTTGATTAACTTCAAACAATAACTATGAGCCGAGGACTCCTTCGGAGCAGCCTCTCTATCTCAACTGGGATAGTGGTAAGGTTTGTGTCCATCCTCCCCCAGACCCTACTGAAAAGTGGGAATATATTGGGTAAGTTTGTTTTCTAGTTGCGAAAAATATCAAAAAGAGCAAAAAGTTTTTGTGGGTAAACCAAGTCAATCTAGCTTGTTTTCACCTGCACTAAGGTGACAACTAACTGGATCCATTCAACCCATAACTAAACCAACCCATCTTGTCACGTCTAGTTGCCATCTACTTGGCTTTCATATGAAGCCGGCTGCATGTCAAATCCTCAAAAATATATGAACTTGAAAAACTTGAACATTCTACCCTGGTTTGTAAAAAATACAAAGGTATTTTTGGATGTTAAAGTCAAGTACAATGGTTTTCTTGGTAAAATGGATACAAATGTATAAAGTTTCAAAGCGTTTTAGATTATAATGGTAACAATATTGATTTTGTAACCTAACAAATCGATTATTTATTAAACATGAACAAAAAACGTGTTTACGAATCAACCCAACCTAATCTACCCTATGACGACGCTTACATAAAAAAAGCCTTTATGCAACACTACCTATTTGGCCCATCTATCTTGTAGCCTCTATCATCTTCTTTCTAATTCCTCTCATTATATATGTCATTCTTTTTAAACTAGAGACATGCATAAAATTGAAAAAACCGACCCGAACCAAAACACCGAACCGAATTAACCGAACCCAAATAAAACCGACGGGTTTGGAATAAGTTTTCTAAAAAACCGAAAGTTTGGGTCGGTTTTGGTTTTACCAAAATAAAAGCCAAGGAAACCAAATATGTGTGTGTGTGTATATCTTACCTTTCAAAAATTCAAAACTGCATAAACTTTATATTTTTATTTTTCTAGTTTCATGATACCAAAAGCCTATATGCATTGACGAAAGTTTCAAATTTATCGAATACATGATAATAAAATATAAAAACCATATAGTTTTTTAGGACTATGATACCAAAAGCCCAAATGGTTGTTACTAAATTTATAGGCTCAAAAATATTTTGGGTCTTTTTTCTAGGCTCAAATTTTAGGCTTATGTGGAAAAACAAAAAAAAAACAAAACCCAAGCCAAACCCAAACGGGTTTTAAAACATAAAAGCCGAAAAAAAGAGCCCAAACGAATTTAAAAACCCAAAAACTGACCAAAACCGACCCATGCACACCCCTACTTTAAAAGATCCCCAAGTTTCAAGTTTTATAGGAAATGCCAGAAATGGTACCTGCCACGTCCTTTCCCAGTCAAGTGGCATGGGCCAGGCCCCAAACCAAGCTCCTATTATTGCACCATGTGCAGGTATACAGATCATGTAATCAACAAATCCAATTGGGCTGCAAGTTAAAACATGCTCATTAAACAAACCACACAAAAATAGATACTGAAGATACTATTGAATGCCATGTTATTTTAAACTGTGTGACAATGAAGTCACGTGAGCAATTTAAATAATCAAGAACTTACTTTGTTTGCGCAAATATACGGTGCCAATCAACCCAAGATGAACCATAGACCGAAGCTGCAGGAACAGACTGCAAAATATGCAACACATACAAGATCAACTGATTTATAAACTATAACGAAATTTAAAATACAAAATCAACTAAATTGGAAACAGATCATATGAGTTTAAAGAATAACGTGACATAATCAAGTGTATATGACCTCAATAAAAAGCTAATTTTCTATAATATAAATAATAGTATAAAAATATGTTGACATAAACCTCATTATAACCTGTCCTGAAAGTTTATCCATTTTGACAAATTACCCAACCTACCTGGCCCACTCATCTTTTCCACCTATATGATAAACTGCATACAGACTACAGAGCAAAAAGAGAAGTGAATCTTGAATCAATTTACAACAACAACCACCTTACAAAGTATATTCCCACTTTTCAGTAGGGTCTGGGGGGAAGGATAGATACAAACCTTACCCCTATCCCAATTAGGATAGAGAGGCTGCTTCATAAGAGTCCCCGGCTCAAAGTTATTGTTTGAAGTTGATCATCCCAATGATTTTAACTTTATTTTCTCAAAATAATTAACATAAAGTTAAAATTAGTGTACTTTTACTTTTGCCCCTTAAGGGCCCACACATATATACATTATATGCGTGCACTACAAATGGGGCGTTAAATATCTAATATATACCCCTATCCCAATTTGCAAGTCAAATATAAGGTACTAATATCTAATATATGTCTAAAAAGAGAGCAAAGTATATAGCTTTACACTCACAGTAAATGCAGACATCAAAAGAGACCAGTTGAGGGTTCTTAGAAAATACCTGCATTAGTAGGAGAAAAAAAAAGATCAGCTATAACTGCATACTTATCATCATCATCATTGTACTTAGTATATCCCACCACTAGCAAAGCTAAGAAAGAGAATAGAGAGGCTATTTCTAATGAGACCCCCGGCTCATGATGCCTGATTAACCGACCAACCCCATGTTTTTAGCGTTATTTTTACAAAATTAAGTAAAACAACGTTAAAATTAGAGCAATTTGACTTTTGCCCCTCGAGAGCCGACACATATGTACATTATATTAGCTAAAACTGCATGTGCTTATACAAATGTACTTTATGTTTCATACTAGCATAATATTCTAATATTAGTGTCCAAATTTACTATACTTTACCTCTAGTTAATTTACAAGAGGTACATACCGAGTTCCAACGGGTGCTCCTAAAACAATAGCTCCAAGTGCAGTGACAACAGCCCCTGAAAATTAAAATATGCAATTGCCTATAGATATAAGAAAAAAATTAAATATTGCCATGAAAAATATTATACACAATATTATATATGCATGAATGTGTTGTCTATAGATAAATGATGTAGGAAACTTTATACATGCGTGCTTATACACATTTAAATTACTTTTTTTCCTAAGTGAAACCGTCAACAACAGAAAAAGATGCAGGGGTAAAGACTAACCAGCTGGAATGCCCAACAAACCTCTAGCTACAGCCTTCAAGTACTGCAATGTAACATTTTAAACAAATAACATAATTAATCAATTTTACATATGAAAACAAGTAAAAACTTTCAAAAGAAATAACAAAAAATAATGAATTACCGAACACTGATTTTCATCTTTACGGAAAAAACTATATATCAAAATCACAGTGGGGACCTGAATCAGCTGCAAGAACAAATTCAAATTCAATTGTTAAAAAATGTAACTTGCTCTAGGGGAAAGAAACATATTGTTTACTTTTCAACATGATATACTGCCACATAACGACGTCTTCACACACACATAAATTGTTCAATCAGATCATATGATGATATTGACACATGATCCAGGTAGATGGATGTCATCAAACAAGTGACCAAAAAACAAATTCTGGGGTTGATATACAGACCCTCAATAGAGTACTCCATGCCCTCTGTCACATCATACAAGCCATATATGTCAATAAAAGCCATGTTGTTTAGATAAAAATGGTCATACAGGTGGTACGACTTTGACAATCACATCATTTGGGCCGCCGTTTGATTTGTCAAAAAGCACCTCATACAGGCCATATCAAAACATCATACTGGTTGAGTTGTATGACCATTTTCACCAAACAGTATAATCACTAGTGACTGCATAGTGTGTGAGTGGTGTCCGTACATCAGCAGCGATAGAAAACTCTTTCCAGGGAGCAAATTTCTTCGACAAAAATGATAAAACCAGTTCTCATTTCTCATAATTCAATCTTGTTTGCTATTGGAAATCAATGAATAATATCTTCAATTGATGAATTGACCCTTCTACTAACAATTTGCATACTTTTGGTAAATAAATCATGCCCAATTCAAATACAACTCTCAGTTGTCTGTACATGTCATCATGTATACTGCATCATCATAATAGATACAATCTATGAGTAAAGGACGAAGTTGTGTCTAAAATAGAGTTGACAATCTTGACCCAAAGCAAGATAAAAGAGGCTGGTTTTGGGTAGAAATGAGTAGCATTATAACATATAACGGATAGAGATGGGTAGCTTCTTAATAGGATCCGAGTTAATATGGGTGACCTAAAAACTACGAGAATAAAAGATTTTCAAACGGGTAAAAATTATCAAGAATATATTTGATTATAAATTTACTAAAGATTATGTAAATAAATACCCATTTTACCTTGAACTAAATTGATAGTTTTTGAAAACAACTCATTTAGACCCAAATAACTAATTATGATTAAAACCCATCTTAACCCACACCCATCCTAACCCAAACTCATTCTGATCCATTACCAGAACTGACCCGACCCGTTTATTTTGCTGGCCTTACCCTAAAAGCAAATTGATGAACACATTGATTGCCATCAAAAACATTGCTACGAATAAAACAATTTTCAGATTACAAAACAGAACAACGAGGTTGACGAGTTACTAGTGATTACCCATGCTAAACGAAGAGTTTCAGCTGGATTCTCGATCAAATTGATGGAGAACACATTGATTGCCAGCCAAAACGATGAAGCTAACCCAATCCCGCAAATCAAATGCGATACAAGTGCTTTCAATGGTGATATCTTTTGTACCATATCAATGTTCCCTTTTATTTTGCGACCCTTAGATCCTTAATTTTGTTGTTCTTCAACTTTATCGATCCGAGCTTGCGATCTATCAGCAAGAAACGACGGGTTTTGAGTTCACCCGAACCCGAACGCATGTTTTTGAAGCCTTTCAGTTCATTTGGGTCATGTTGATATGGATTACGATTCAACGAAAACCCAAGCCCAACAAAAGGTTTTGAAATATATTAAAATATGAGTGTTCATCGGTTCGGTTAACGGTTTGTTCGGTTTAATGGTTTTCTAAAAAAATTTCCTTAACCGTTAACCGAACCGAACCGAATTCAGGAAATTGTCAACCGAACCGAATTCAGTTTCGGTTAAAAACGAACAAACCGAATTCAACCGAATTCAATTCGGTTTAGTTTCGGTTAAAACCGAACAAATCGAATTCAACCGAATAAACCGATTAAAAACCAAAAAAACCGGTTAAAACCGAATAAACCGCATTCAACCGAACAAACCGAATTCAACAAAATAATTAATAAAAATATAAGTATGAATTCGGTTTAATCGATTAACCGAATAAACCGAACAAACCGAATTTAAAAAAATTTTAAAACCGTTAACCGAACCGAAAACCGAAATCTGAATCTGATTCGGTTTTTTCGGTTACGGTTAAGGATACGGTTCGGTTATCGGTTTTAAAAGGTTTTCGGTTTTTCTGAACATCCCTATATTAAAGACCAGTCCTTTTCTTTTTTATCCAAGCTAGATAGGTTACCTGTGCGTTAAAAGGGCATGTAACCATTAGGGTTTAGGGTTTTCGACGATAAATTTAAATTTCAATAGTGGAATTTATACATATGTGTGTCGTGTGCATGGTTTATAAAAATTTTAAATAAATATTTAGTGGATATTCAAACAGGGTTTGATTTAAATAGGATATTAACAAAACATTTCAAACAAGAATTTTTAAAGTTTACAAGCATAATAAGTTATAAATACTTAGTATTAAATTTTATAAACTTTTTCTAAAAATCATAGACATGAAATAATAAAATATTAACCAGAAGGACTAAAATTGAAAATTTTCAAAAACAAACTTCTAAGTTAATAAAACTTTGAAGCCCAAGTGACAAAACAGAAACTACAGGGATCAATATGGTCAAAAACGAATTCCCAATCGTACAAGACACACAGATCGCATGATCGAGGTTCACTACCACCGATTTTCAATCCAAAACGAACGTGAAGCATTTCAAAATTTGATTTAACAACGGTTAAGCGTTCCTATATCAATTTCGATTATAACAGAATAATCAATTTGAAAATTTGAGAACCGTTTAACGAGATTGACCAAAACCGAAATATTCGTTAGAAACATAACTTTTAATCGATCAAAACAACAACTGTAATCCAAATTGAATATCCCAACCTCTTTGCGATTTTCCTCTGGTGCTAACAATACCGAAAGCACCATCAGAATCTACCAAATTCTTCGAATCGATCTCGCGTCAATCGAATGAACTGTGCTCCAAATCTAGCTTAATTTAATGAATTCCAGGTAACAAATACTACCCGTCTATTCTTTCTAGTGTGGATATCAATAACCCTATGATTTGGGAAACTCACAAAGCATGATACGATCGAATTTGATCAATGAAGAATCTAGGGTTCTTCGATCAAAGGGGGCGGCGGAAGAGAGAGGATAAATTAGTTTTTTTTTTTTTTGAACGGAAATTTGGATCACTGACGGGTCATAGACCCACCCGATCATATCCACACCCCATAGGAGGAAACCCACCATAGGTGAGAGAAAACCCCCTAGCCTAGCATGGAACCCCTATTTTGTCCATGCCAGGACTTGAACCCGTGACCTCCCCAATATTGAAGTCACAGGGTACCTCCCCTCAACCGCTTGAGCTAAGGATCATTGGTGTTTTCAGATTCAAACTAGATGTCGAATCGGTCTTCTTATAGGTCAGATGTTCGACCGGTCGGACAGGATTTAAGAACATGATGATTTTATAAATATTTTATAAAAACATATATATAAAATCAAAAAAAAAAGAAGAAGAAACGAGTTCAACCACCGGTTTTCCAGTCCGACCGCCAGTTCACCAGTTCAACCGGCCGGTTGGCCCAAAACGGCCCAGAACCCTCGAACCGGACCAGTTCATCCACCGGAGGCCAGTTCAATCGGTTCAACCTGTCTTTCCGGTTTTCAAAACATTGGTCACATGGACTTACGAGCGGAGCCGGTTCTGGCCGGATTTTACCATTTTTTGGTTCTTGTCATTATATTATATTATTTATCTTAAAGCCAATGTCAGTGGACTATGTCACATGGACTTACGGGTGTCAATGTGGGACTAGCCCACTTGGTAGAGGCTTTGCCTCTTAAAATGGGAGGTCATGGGTTCTAACCCATGCAATGGTGTAATTATTGTGGAGTAGTTTAGGAGGAGATAACATTTGACGTTCAAAAAAAAAAAAAAACATGGACTTACGAGCGGAGCGGAATCCATCATTGCCTAATCTTTCACCCATACGCAAATATACTCATTTTAGGGTTTCAAATAGATTGAATCCATAGGGTCCCAAAATTGATTGAATCAACAAACACATTCCAATATAACATCACTTTCACTTGAATTATACTAGGTAAATTTATGAATTACCAAGCGTTTGTTAATTATGTTAATTGTTGCTATATGTGCATGTGGTTTAATCATACCAGTATGCCATTGATGAAATGAAATCCTCAGGAAGAGGATCAGTAATTGGTTGAAGCAATCCTATTGGAATAAAAACACAGAATAAATGGTATTCTTGCCACTAAAAGCATTCACGTTTATATCAAGATTTGTTATACCCTCACATCATTACCATTAAAAGCATTATCATCATCGTACTCTGTGTATTTCATCATTAGTAAAACTAAGGTAGGGTCTGAGGAGGGTAAGATGTAGACAACCTTACCTGTATCCCGTAGAAATAGAGAGACTGCTTTCAATGAGACCCTTGGCTCATGAAGCATGATTAACAGACCAACCCAATTGTTTTAACGTTTTTTTCACAAAAATAAAGTAAAATAACGTTAAAATTAGTGCAACTTTACTTTTGCCCCTTAAGGGCCGACACATTATATGCACGCACCGCAAGCGAAACTTTATTACCATTAAAAGCACATGAACAAACAACAACAACCGTACCCAGTATATTCCCACTTTTCAGTATGGTTTGGGGGGAAGGATATATACAAACCTTACCCCTATCCCAATTGGGATAAAGAGGCTGCTCCAAAAGAGTACCCGGCTCAAAGCTATCGTTTGAAGTTGATCATCCCAACTTTTTTAACGTTATTTTCACAAAACAAGTAAAACAACTTTAAAATTAGTGCACTTTACTTTTGCCCCTTTAGGGCCCACACGTATATACATTATATGCGTGCACCGCAAATGGGGCGTTAAAAGCACACAAACATAAATGTTAAATGTTAAATGTAAACATATTCTTCATTTTAACGAACAGAAACTAGTTTACATTTCCATTAAGGTTGGAGTTTGTTGATGGAAGAAAATAATGCATACTCACTAACATTTTTTGCAGTATTAATGTTTTCCCTCATTCAACTAAATGCTACTCTTATTAACACCGAGTCATGAAAAAGCTACTAGAGGATAAATCTAAAATCAAGTACAAAAATTAAACTAATGTTTGCCGGATTCGCAAACCTAATCACATACAATAAAGATTTGTTCACTAAAGCTATATGCACAAAGGTCACATGAGAAAGAACATGCGTCATTGAGAGATGATGAAAAAAAAATCCTCAAAAATGTTGCTTGAGAAATATGTCTGATTGTTTATATAGTGTTTGTACAACTTTATCCATGTCAAATGTGACTGCCAATTTATGTGGTAAGCCAAAATATGAACAATTTGATAAAGAATAATGGTTATTTTCTTAACAAATTTAACCTTATTTAATATTGTTTGGGTTTGTAACTTACTAGATATTTCAATTTTTTATTTTATTTTTCTTGTCATGTATTAGAGTTTGCATTGAATATTTTATCAACAATGGTTACTTGTTGAAATTTTGCTACAAATCAATCGTTTTTCTTTGGGAAAGTGAACTGAAAAACATGTTGATTTTGTGCAGGTATTTTCTGCGAGAGGCATGAGTAAGAGTAGCATATCTGAGAGCTTAGGGGATCAAACAATAAACGGTTATTGAGTCTGAAGATTACTGATGGACATTCGGATGTCATTGCTATAGGGTTCACTCATATTTATGCCCGGCAAAATGGGCGGGTTGGGTCGGGTAACGGGTCAGAAGTACTCAGAACGGGTGCGGGTTAGGAGTCAGAACGAGTTTTAATTAAAATCAATTCGGGTCTAAATGGATTGTTCTTAAAAAACATCAATTTAGTTTAACTTAAAGTAAGCAAATAGTCCATTTGGATAATTTTTAGTGATTTTCTCATCAAATATGTTTTATTAATCATTCTTAAATGTTTGAATCATTGCATTTGCATGTTTTTTTGGTTACCCGTCTTGACCCGTATTGTGTTTAAGTGCTACCCATCTCAACTCATTCAATATTATGATGTTACCTATAACCAACCCATTTCCATTGACATGGGTAAAAATTGCCACCTCTACTCATATTCCATCGGTTCCTGATAATGTTGTTGTTCCAGGCACAAAGATACCTATAATAAATTAATTAGTTAATATGTGTAATGTTAAATGGTTGGGTAATACATTTACAATGTATTGATTCTACTTCTTTACAGTTGTGGATGACATTTGTTGATTATGGATTGTGTTCATGGTTTGAAGGAATGGGTGCTATGATTCTTGCATTGTTGATTGATAGAAATGTGTTAAACTGAGTTAATATGATGAAAGCTCAAGAATTACAATGTACCCATAGTTTCAAGAAAGTTTCTCCGTCTTAAAACCCAATCTCGGTATGTTTAACTGCAAGAAAAACAAGGTTTTTCTCTTATATATATATATATATAGGGAGAGGATCAAATGTTAACACTTCTTTATAGCGTTAACCCGTTAACTCTGGCATTTTTTGGCCGAATCTTTGTTTTTTTTCATGGTTTTTATTATACATAAATATGAGGCTTCTTTTTTGTGTTTTTGCTAATTCATCACCGTTTAGAATCTAAAACAATTGTAAGTTTGAGTTACACTATCTGATGTAAGCAGTGCTAACGCTATAAGAAAGGGTAAACAATGAAACCATCCCCTATATATATACATATAGGGAGAGGATAAAATGTTAACCCATGTTTATTGCGTTAACAGAATAATTACATTTTAATACTTTAGGATCCACACTAAAGTATAGGTCATGTTTTGTCATTTTTCTTTTTATAGGTTTGAAAAACCAAAAATCCCTCTCATACATAGATGTGGACAAATTAACTTATCTTTACTTTCTTAGAATTTATGGATCACATTTTTTTATGATAAACAAAAAATTATTTATTAAAAGAACCTTCATTTTGTATTTGTCTTGTGCTCCCAAAAAACTTGAGCCGACGCTGCCTAATTGTTTTGATTAACTATAACTATAACTCATTGAATAATGATACAATTTGAGATGTTTACATATCCAAACAATTACCAATTTAAGTCTTAGTAGATTCAATCAAATACCAATTTTTGTTGATTCAATACCAATAACATGATGATTATGGATGAATATAAATAAAACAAGCAATATAATCAAACAAGTCTAAATAAACGTATCCCATGAATCAATTCTTAGTAGTATAACATTTGAATATCCTATGAATATTGTAATAGGGTCCGATTGCTGGTGTAGACACACAATATGAAAAATTATTAAAATTTACAAAAATGCCATTTAATTGGTGAAAACAGCATATGCAGAAGCTTAACCTACTCCTGCACGTCTTCGGCAACCTTCCAATGACTTGTGATGGGTCTCATCATTTCACTTGGATAAAATTTTAGGTTTCTTTGAGGTTGGTACTCCGTCATAGGTTTTTCTCCCCAATATGAACCATATAACTTCGGGCCTAACACCGACATAAATTTTTTTTCACATAGAATCCTAAAATGTAATCTGCTGATCAGCACATCCAATTTGGAGAGACGGTTTTCACACATGAAATGACGAGCACATGTACAACTTAAGCACTTCCAGATCAAACTGGACTGCAATGTGCCCCTACAAGTCTCACATTTACCGTCTTTTAAAATCCCCGGAGCAAATGACACACGATGACGGTGAAATTTCATTTTTCGTACTTCTCCAAACTTGATATTAATAAACTTATAAACACCTTCTACATAGAGAGAATTAACATCTTGTTCAGATTGAAGTATTAACGGGGCACACGCGGTATGTATCGATTGGGCACACTCTACACAATGATAGAACCACTTCCCAGGATCAAGATCTTCCTCACAAACTTCACAAAAGTATCGACTTTTGTGGTCCTCAACCGGGGAATAAGTCAGCTTAAGTGAGTGCTTGTCAAACTTATGCCTAATTGTTTTAGGTAAGACCAAAGCACATCGGCAATCTAAATGGAAGTCACAAGCACTGCATCTAAAATAAATGTCACGTATATCAATAGGCACATGGCATGCACGGCATTTGATCTCGCTTGGGTGGCTTGATGAAGCATCTACTCTTGTAAGCAAGTGATTCGCATGTGCTTCATGTGTAATTTTTTCGGGTATGAATGCACAATTAACATCAATGTTGTATTTGCAAGGTCTGCAACCATATGAAAACCCATTGCAAAACAAATGACAAATACGACATTTGAATACAGAAAAGACCTTTTTATCATTCTTATAAAGCTGTAGTGTATGTTCCGGATGAGCCACATGGTTTGTTAGTTCTTCGGGTAGTCTGCTACACCAATCGTGGAGAACAAAGTCGCACTCATGACTTCTACTGCATTCAAAAAACGGCATTTTTGTTATCGGTCTTGAACACGCTGTGCATAGTAGTTTAATCCTTTTCATAGGGTCATGAAGAGTAACAACTGATGATTCTTTCCTTAGGAGTGTCCGATGCCAATGGTCGATGTGTGCAGGAGTATCCGCTTTAATTTGATATGACAAGATGTTAGATCCATCATCTAGTGGAAACCGAAGAAGGTTAGGATAATCAGCATCTTCGAAATTTTTTTCTGAAGCAAGAATACATATTGAACAAAAATATTGTTATCATACTAGCTACTTGTGGATTATTAAAAATAATATTGATTAAATTAAAAATAATGAAAATGGATGAAATGAGAATCTTGAAATATGACATGTGCATGCATTATTAAGTGCTAAATGTAAGCTGGGTATGTCAAGAATCTAGTGTTGTAAAATTCGGTGTAGGCGGTCGAGCAATTTTCTTCAACTCAGTTAACATACTCGAAACCGATCAAATTCCGTCCAACTCAATCTAATTTGCCCAACTTGAATTTTCGCTAGTTTTCATGGAAATACATTGTTTGAATTTTCGCAGATTATTGTTTGATTTTCACTAGTTTTCATGGAAATACATTAGAAGATAATAATTAAATTAATTTCATGGAAATATCATGTTTGTAAAAAAAAATGGTGAACGCCACCATTAGGCGACCCTCACCGACCGGTCCCACGACCAACATGAGAAAGGTTAATCACATGACTCAGGGTAAATTAGGTGTTGCCGGGCTTTGAACCCTAGACATTCATTATGGATTCCCACCCTCTTACCACTAGGTCACCATCACGGGGACATCATGTATATAGTATTATATAAAAATATCAAAATTTCAAATATATTACTATTCGAACATGCATCTTTTTTATTTTTATTGATATTCACTTTAAATGTTATAAATAGTAGTAAACTTATGATATTTGACATATATATATATATATATATATATATATATAATTTCTTAAAAATTATTTTCTTTATAATTTATGATATTCGAGTATACCCCTCTTAGGCAAAGTACTCGTAACTCATCAGTTTACCAATCTGGTAGCGCCTAACAACTTTTCCAGCCATGCAAGAATGTATAGAAGTATGCCATTTGTTGAAATCATCTACATATACATGCATGCGTTAAAATCTAGATTTACCTAGTGAAAGGATGGACATGAAGCTCTTTGTCCTTTGAGTGGCACATTTTGGATGCACGTAGTACATGCATTTACTACACTTGTAAATAAAATGATCATCTTCAAATTCCTTACCACAAATTCTGCATTCGAAATCATATAATCGATCCACAAATGAATATGAAAGGGTGAGCAAGTGACCATGGCTAAAGTGTTTAGTTTGAAGTAACAACTTCACAGGAAGGGAAAGACAATCGAAGTTAATCAAGAAGTTGAAACAAGTGACACAATGATAGAAGCACCCTTCATGTTTCTCCCCACATGCAAAACACTTGATCAAACCAGCTTCAACACTAAGAGAAAGTAATGGATGTTGGTGGCTTGGATGATGGATCGTACTTTGCTCCACAAAGGTGGCACAATGTAGATCGATCTTGTAATTGCATATTGAACAATGATAACAAATGCCATCTTGATGATGTCCGAAACAACTATGACATGTCTGATCATTTGTTGTTTTTGTAAGGATAAGAGTATGAGAAGGGTGACCTTGAAATTGTAAGGTTTTTGGCAGTTTTTCACAAAATTTGTGTATGGAGTAATTACATGATGACATGCTACACTTGTAATAATAACGGTGGTACCAATCGATTCCTCTGCCACACCGGTTACACATGCATTTGAAATTTTGCGTTTCGATCAACTCATTGTCATCATAATCATCATCATCTTCTTCGTAATCTCGATGCATCACTTGCAAATCTATGAGAACAAGTGGATGCTCATGTTGCAGCTCTTCTAGGTTTAGCTCCTTGACATCCATTTTTGGTTTATTCTCCTTAAATAATGTTTGATTACTTCTGAGTATAACAAAACATAAATGAACAAATACAATACAAATCTTGAATTTATAATTGGAGGTGTGGACGATTTTAGCTACTCGCTAGCATATAATAACATTATTATTTTTTGAATGGAAATTTGGATCACTAACGGATCATAGACCTAGGGATGTTCAGTTTTCGGATATGACTCGAAATAATCGAAATTCGATTGGATTTCGATTCGAAAAACAGCAAGTCGAAATTCGATTCGAATTTTCACGTTCGAATTCGATTCGTAGTATAATATCGAATTTCGAATTTCATATTTTTAATTCGATTCGATTCAAAATTCGAATTTAAATTATTTAAATATTTTTATTTTATATATATAAGTAGTTACTATATTTAAAAATTAGGCTTTATAGTTGAGTCGTTTAGTTTATAAAAACTGAAAGTCTATTACACAAATTTCAATTTAATTATAAAATACCCATAATTTTAACACTTTTAAATATACTAAACCTAAACATTCACAACAAAAACATCAATTGTGAAGCTCGAAAAATTGATTATTTTGGTTGTTAATTTATAATATTTTGATTATTTGTCACTTTATGTTTTTTATATGTTATCATTGTCATTATATATTGATTTTTTATCATCTTATTAGTTTAAATAATATTTCTAATATTACAACTTAGATGTTGGTTATTTGATATTTGGATATTTAAGGTTTTAATTATTTGATATTTGAATATATAAAGACAACAAGTATAAACAATTTTTAAATTAAATGCAAATCAAACTAATTCGAATTCTAGTCGAATTCGAATCGAATTCAGATCGAATTCGAATAGAATCGAATTTTGAATTCAAATTGGATTTTTCGAATAAATTTTTAATTCGAATCGAATTTGAATGCTCATAAAAAATTCAAAATTCGAAATCATTCGATTAAAAAATATTCGAGTTATTTGAAATTCGATTCGATGAACACCCCTACATAGACGCACTTAGATCATATCCACACCTTATAGGACGAAACCCACTAAAAGTGAGAGAAAACCCTAGCCTAGCATAAAACCCATATTTTGTCAATGCGAGGATTTGAACTCGTGACCTCCTCAATATTTAAGTCGCAAGGTACCTCATCTCAAGCACTTCTTGAGATGAGGATTATTGGTGATAACATTATTATTATTATTATTTTTATTATATATACACACAGGGGATGGTTCGAATGTTAGCCATTCCTTATTGCGTTAACCGAATAACTATATCTTATTACTTTGGGGCCCACATTAAAGTAAATTTAAAGGTTTAGGTTTTTTCTTCTTTTTTTATTAATGTAAGTAAGCCCTACACTAATTAAAAAAAACATAAACCTTTAGATTTACTTTAATGTGGGCCCCAAAGTAATAAGATGTAGTTATTCGGTTAACGCAATAAACATAGGTTAACATTTGATCATCTCCCTATATATATATATATAGTTATATATAATTTTCTAATTATATAAAATTAGTAAAAAAATATATTGTGTTGTATATAATTATATATTATAAAAAGATATATAAATAACTACATAGATTTGTAAAATAATTAAATAATAACTGTCAACACAATTAAACAATATATACGTTATGCACACGAGTTTATAATTGCTTACAAGACAAACTCAACATTTAGTCAATAGAGCTAAAAAATAAGTTAGACGTTACTCAAGCATTCTTAATTAAAAAAAGTTGAATTTGAGGGGTAAAGTGTGGCTACAAGCAATCGGGTTGGTGGCCAACAAGGAAAACTGACCTTAGTAGGGATTGAACTTTAGACTTATTGATTTTCTCTCATACACTTTAACCATTATACTACCTCCTTGGAAGTTGAATTTGAGGTTAATTTCAGATCATGTTAGAGTTGTTTTCAATTCTACTCATAGATATAATCTTATAAAAGTCGCATGCAAAATATAAAATGAAAGTTAAAAGTGTGTACCTTGGTGGTCGATGATGATTTTGTAATTCATAACATGTAATTATTACTTAGTTTATATAGGGGTGAAGATGGAATGTTTGTAGAATATATGTGGTTTAATAGGCAAAGGAAAGAATCAGTATCATGCTTTGCTTTTCTTTGCTTTGAATTAAAAACAATGCTTTCTTTAGTTGGGGTTAAGAATTATGCCATTTATTACTTTTGTTTCATATATTTTGGTCTTTCAATATGTTGATTATGATAAAGTAAATCCTCTAAGATATAATTTAATTATGTTTTAAATCCATTAAATACCAATTTTTATAGCTTAAATTACACTAAGTTTGCCTTGGGCATGACTCGAACACATGACTTCATGAGGAGAGCTACACCACGCTAAAACTTAACTTAAATGACTTTGTCAACGGTGGATATACCGCATACAAGGCATAAGTTAGACTGTTTGTATCTTACATTCTTATATGCTACCTCATGTTAATGGTGGATATACTGCATACGATGTTGATGATGTTATAAAGGGTGAAGTTTCTTCAAGTAATCACAAAAATATTATTCTTTTATTATTAATAATAAAAACAAGGTGAAAAAGGTTTAATCCTATAAGATTAAATGATTAATGTACTTAACTAGGGGTTTACCCCGTGCGTTGATATGGCAACTCTATATTTAAATATAAAAAAATGTGATATCTACCTAATTAAAATTCAATCAAAAAAATATTAACTCATTATACTATGTTAATATGAGTATCTGATTACGATAACGTAAACTCTAATATGGTATTCAAATATGGTGGCCACAATGTCAAAAATTATATAACTAAACAAATATAAGACGTTTGTATATGTAAAATCGTTATTTTTAATTAGTATCATTATTTAGTTTAATAATTAGTTTTATTTTTTATTTATTATCTTCATTTAATTTAAGAATTATTAATGTTTAATAATTTATGTACGTTAAATATTTCATTAATGTTCTTTGCCTTCCCAAATAACCGCGTAAAGAATCAAAAAAACACGGCTAAAAATATTCTTTCAAAGAACCGCATCAGAAGATAGGAAAAAATCACGACTAAAACTATTTCATGTCAATTAACTGCGTAAAAAAAATCAAAAAACCGCGGCTAAAAATTCCCTCCCCTATGAACCACGGTCAAAAATCATAAAACCGCGGCTAAGAATTGCCTATTCAAATAACCGCATAAAAAAATGAGAAAACCCGTGGCTAAAAATTGTCTTCACAAAGAATTCATCAAAACCTCAAAGAAACCACGACTAAAAATCATGTCACCCCAACGAACCATGGTAAAAAAAGTCATAAAACCGCGGCTAAAACACAATTTCACCCAATTAAAAAAACTTGAGCTATACCGCCTTACCGTCACGACAGCGGTAACAACATCACGAATATTAAAATGAATACCAAAAAATATTTCGTAATAACTATTTAACCAAAAAACAAAAGTAAAAAATCAAAAAAAGATAAAAAATTGCTAAGTTTGAGAATTATCCCTTGGCTCTTTGTTCCATCACTGTAGGGCTGTCATAACGGGTTAGACACGACCCGTTAAGACACGAAACACGAACTAGTTAGACACGAACACGGCACGAATTCTTTTCGTGTCTGTTTTTCCAAACACGAACATGACCCGTTAAAGAGACGTAAACACGAAATTACCCGTTAAGGAACCTGTTAACATTTAATACTATAAATGACCTGTTAAAGAACCTGTTAAGGAACCCATTAAAAAAAATTAAGGTTAGACAATTAGAAAATTTTTGAAGCTAATCGATTACACACATATTTTATTATATTATTTATTTAAATTTTAAATTTTAAACATGTCTAACGGGTCTTAACAGGTCTTAACGGGTCTTAGTGTGTTTCACTTGTTTAGACACGAAAAATAAACATGTCTTAACATGTCGACTATTTTAGACACGAAACATGTTAAGAGTAAACATGAAACATATTAAAGTCGTGTCGTTTCGTGTTAACGTGTTCGTGTCTAAAATTGTCAGCCCTAGTTTCATGAGTATAGGCAGCAGAGTCCCTTACCAGCAAGCCTCATTAACATATGTTAATATTTTTAAAAGCAATACATATTTATCTTATTATTATTATTAATATTTAATTATTTGTACGGTTCACGTGTAATTATTGCTGTTCTTGTTTGTATTATACAGTGCAAAATACACATGTGTAGATGTTTATAATATAGGATTATGCATATTTTAATTCAAGTATATTCACATAACTATCATGTATTTAGCTAGATATATTTGATAAATACAAAATGAATGATTTTGTTGGTTTCATAATTATATTTTTATTGTGACAAATTACAGGGAGTCAAACATATGGGTGTCACTTGGAGGCTTCCAAGAAAGAGGGTCAGATGAAGCACACTTTTGTTTTTTTTTTACCAAAAACCAAAGTATTATAAGATAATAATATATTATTATATACATTAAAATGTATGAAAAAAGAATAGTAAATATATAATATTATATTGAATAGTAAATTTAATATATGGGGGAGGATCCACTAAGAAAGGTTTTTACCCTAAGAACAATAAGAACTAATCTTAATCACTAATTTTTTAGATCAAAGGTCCTAATTAATCACCAACTAATACATTAGTACCTGTTAATGCTTTAATGATAAAGGGTATTATCGACATTTTATCAAAAAATGTATAAAATCCTTTTTCTTAACCGTCATTCTCTCGTACGTCTCTCCGTCGTCTCTCCGTCCGTCTGCCTCCGTCATTCACCGGCGATTGTCATCGATTGATGGTAATAGCAAGTGATTTCTTCTTCAAAACCTTCGATTAATCAAGCACATCAACTAATAATGGACGAAAATCTCAACAATTTACCGAATAGTAAGTAATTTGATTATTTTTCTTCTTCGAAACTCTGCATTGCGAATCAAATATGATCGATTGTAATAATTTTTGTTTTTACAGAAAAATTACAAATTTATCGGTCCAGCAAACGAAAAAAATCAAATCCAAAAACTGAGAAATCAACCGCTAAAGGTACGATCGATTAAACCTAAAAAATTAAGTCATTCATGCATTATGAAATATGTTGTACTACATTACAGTGTTGTTGATTGCGTTAATCTCTCTATAAGGCTATTGATAATTTCAATTTTTTGTGACCATTCATTAGTGATTCTGTTGTAGTACATTAAACAAATTATAAAATATTTCTATTGCTTTGAGATTGTGTTGCATATGTTTGTTGTGTTTTGTAAGACCTTAGTGAAACCATTTCATTCATTAGCAAACATGTTGTACTGCATTTCTAATGTTTGGATTTATGTACTGCATTTGTAATGGTTGAGGTTGTGCTGCATTATACTTAAACTTTCATGTGGTGCATCATATGATTCCTCTTATTATGGTTGTGCTGCATTATCCATTCAAAATTGTTATGGATGCCATTGTACTGCATTGCATTATCCATTCCTTTTACTTTTTTGAATTGTGCTACATTTTTCTATTGCTCTGAGATTGTGTTGCATATGTTTGTTGTGTTTTGTAAGACCTTAGTGAAACCATTTCATTCATTAGCAAACATGTTGTACTGCATTTATAATGTTTGGATTTATGTACTGCATTTGTAATGGTTGAGGTTGTGCTGCATTATACTTAAACTTTCATGTGGTGCATCATATGATTCGTCTTATTATGGTTGTGCTGCATTATCCATTCAAAATTGTTATGGATGACATCGTACTGCATTGCATTATCCATTCCTTTTACTTTTTTGAATTGTGCTACATTTTTCTATTGCTTTGAGATTGTGTTGCATATGTTTGTTGTGTTTTGTAAGACCTTAGTGAAACCATTTCATTCATTAGCAAACATGTTGTACTGCATTTATAATGTTTGTGATCGTGCTACATTATTCATTCATTTATGTACTGCGTTTGTAATGGTTGTGGTTGTGCTGCATTATTATATTGAATTGTGCTGAATTTTTGTACTACAATGTACTTCCTTTGTTTAATTTAATTAATATACTGTAATATCTAATAAATATTTTTTATCCAGAAACACTACCATTACAGCATAATTCTGAGGATGATTTTGAATTACCAAAGTCCAAAAAATCACCTCAATTGAATCTACAATCAACATTCGTTGCATATGATATACAACGAAGAGTACGAATACGCAATTCTCCAATCAATTTGAAAACATTTATTGATTTACTAAATGTCAAACAGAAGGATGCAATTAAGAAGATTGGTTTTGGAAGCATTCTTAATTTTAAGATTACAAGTTTACCAACATGTATGGGCTATTGGCTACTCTCAAATTACAATCCAACAACCAACACCTTGAATTTGGGTTCTCATTCTGTTAAAATTACATCAAAACTAGTGAATCAAGTTCTTGGAATTCCTATTGGATCTATACAAATAAAGGAACTAAACAAGCTTTCTAAAAGAGACCCTATTGTGGCAGAATTTCGTAGCCAATTTCCAGATGATATTGGTCTACCTGAGATAAGTCATGTAAAGGATTTAGTAAAAAATTCTGGAGATTCAGGAAGGCCTTTTGAATTGAATTTTCTAGTCTTATTCAATACCATAATGGGAAAGATGACACAAGGATCAAAGGTGAACATGGAGTTTCTTACTTCACTAAAAAATGGTGTGGATGTAGGATCATTTGATTGGTGTTCTTACATAGTTAGTTGCTTACAAAAAACAAAGCTCAAATAGAATGGATACTAACACTACAATGGGCCACTTACTTTCTTACTGGTATGCAAAATATAATTTTTATCTACTGTATTTTAATTTTTTATTTCACTTTGTATATTTTAGCATATATTGTATTTCAAAACAGTACATGTGTGAATGCAGTACACATAGAATACAGTACTGTACTTGACTATAAAAATACATTACATGATTTAATCCTATTCTATGCATAAAATGTTCCAATACACATTGAATGATTGATTTCATTATTATTCAACAGTTGTTCTATGCTTATGAAAGAGCAAATCCCAAAGAAAAAAAGATGCATGCCATTCGTTTCAACAATAATGAAAGTCTTGATAAATTGGATAAAGAATTGTTGAATGAGCCAAACATTATCAAGGATAATCCAATTGAAGTGAAAAAGAGTAAGAAAAGCAAGGTTGAAAAAGATTTAAGTTTGATTAAATCCACGCCTACAAAAAAGAAAAAAGCAAAAGTAGATGAAGTGGATACAAAAAAGAGAAAAGCAAAACTAGATGAAGTGGATACAAAAAGAGAGAAGAAGCAAAAGAATGTAGTACAAGATAAGACAAAAGAAATGAATCTTGAGGAGGATTTCATCGCATCTAATGATGATTCACTTAATGGTCTTTCTGCTAGTATTCCACTACGTTCTCAACCAATGAATGAACAGGTACACATAATCCATTACATATAATCCTGTGCAATATAATCAACTAGGATGGTATAATCCAGTACAATATAATCAGCTAGGATTATATAATCTTGTACACTACTACACTTTTTTGTGTTCATATAATCCAGTACAATTTTTGTAAAATTATATTGTATTTATCATTCTAGGAGTGGGCATCCATGATTAGAAGCAAAGTGAAGGAGCTAGACAGCTTTGTTGTCGATGTTGAAAAGTTGATTACAATCTATCTTCAAGAAATTCAAACAGATGATGTAATCTTGAATCCAATTGAAGAATGGATGTCAAGGTTTACAAAATACAATGAAATATCTAAAAATAAACACAAGGCTGATAAAGAAGGTGCTGAAAATAAGCTACAAGAAGTTCGTTCTCAAGGTAAACAAAATACGTGTACTTTGTTTTTTAATGCCATAAACTTATTAGGTTTAACCCAGCACACATACAATCTAGTACAATTTTTTTGTGTTTAAATAATCGAGTACACATAATCAACTAGGCTTATACATATAATACAATACATACAATCTAGTACAATTTTTGTTTGTTTATATATTCCAGTACACATAATCCAGTACACATAACATTAATACGCTGTTCATATGTTTTGAAGATGATGTAAATCAGGAAGGTGGTGAAATTCCACAAATGGTTGAGCCAATATCACAAATAAGCCCAACTATACTGTGTGATTTGATTGTGAAAGGTAAAAATTGAAATACACTTCATTTTTTTGTATATTTTTTTATTGGTAATGAAGGCATTTTCTATACAGATTTGGATCAACAAGATAACATTAAGAAAGATGATGATAAAAAAGGTGATGGGAATCTAAATTTGGTTCATCAAAGTCAAGAAATTAGCTCAACTTTGATGAATGATATGATTGATGCAGTCAATAAAGTTGAGATTGAAATTGAATCTAAGAAAGCAGAATTGAAAGAAGATAACATAGCAATTGTTCATTTGCAAGGTAAATATTTTGTAATCAACTACACACACAATCTAGTACAATTTTTTTGTGTTTATATAATCCAGTACAAAAAACAATGCAGTATATACAATCTAGTAAAATTTTTATGTGTTTATATAATCCAGTACACCTAATCTAGTACATTTTTAATGTGTTTGGAAGCTCATGATAAGGATAAGGAAAATACTACAAGTCAAGTGTAACACCCCGACCGATGGCGGAAACGTCGGGATGCCACGAGGGATGTGTAGATTGTTCAAAAGCTCGTGGGCATCTAAATCAAATCATCATATATCATTCAATCAACCAAAATAATTACACAAAAATTATGTTCATCATGAATTAATACATCAATTACACAAAAGAATTAGCTAAACTAACTAAACTCTAATCGCCAGAATTTTAGTTAATTAGCTAAGTCCAAGATCCTATATGATGATGTCCATAATAGAAGAGATCATCCTCTTCATCCTACTTGTCTCCATCACCTGAAACATGTAAGAAATCAAGTGTCAACTACAAAGTAGTTGGTGAGTAATCATAAGTTTTATACTTAAAAGGTTTTATAAAATGAATTTAAAAGTTTAAGTTTAAAAATAGTTTTTATAAAAGGTTTAGATAAAATGAGTATAAGTGCTTATGATTTCCTGAGAAAAATCCATAATAATACCAGTATGAGATAATCCAACAAATCCACAAACTCAACAAACAATCACATACACAAACACATAATCACATATCCAATCAGTCATAAATCAATCATAATAAATCATAGATATTCAAAGTCAATCATAGATAATCAAACCATAAACCAATCAACCAATCTCAGCATCAATATTCTCAAATAATGTTCGTGACTATACATGATCATTATGTAATTAACATAAGTTAAAAACATGATCCATGGAGTGGTAGCTAACCACGTGGCTATATATGAAGTCAAAGCAATTAACCTAAATTAAAGGCGATGATTCACAGAGTGGACAACATCCACGTGACAATACATGATGTCAAAGCAATTAACCGAAGTTAAAAGCAATGATTCACAGAGTTTGTGACAATTCATGTAATCTTTGTTATTGACCGAAGTCAATGACAATGTTTACACGGATAAATAATGTAAGAGATAATCCATCAATAATGAAAATTTTAAATGTGAATATCATATTGATAAACAGGTATCAACCTTGCGTTATCAAAATAATATTTAATTTGGTATACATGTTTCACCTCCGAGTTTTAAAGCAAAACAGTTTAAAGAAAGGGAGGTTATGAGAACTCACCTGAAGTCCTTAGTATAAATGTTCTCGTATTATGCGCGCTCGCGAGTACCAATCAACAACAACTTAATCGCCTGTAATTTATGTTGTAATTGTGTTTATGAGCATAAGTATTTTATTGACATTAAATGACCATAAATTTTTATCCTAAAATTCCCAAGTATTCATTAGCTTGGTTAATTGACTCAAAGTTAAGATATTATTCCTAAGACTTTATTAATTATCATCCTTTTAATTTATATAAGTATACTCATAATGCATGCTTGCATGATTGCTTATTTATACCATCATTTAAGTTATTAAAGTCTACTTTTAAGTTAGAAGAATCATGTTTAATTTATCCTCATCAATTCTTTATAATTAAAAGAATCACACACATTAACGTATGTGTTTAAAAGAAAAGGTGGTAACTATTGTCCTCTCATGCATGCATGGTTGTTCGTGTATGTATATATCTATGCATATTCTTGTTCCCCATTACCCTTAACCTATTTCGATAACAGGTTTTAGTTCGGCATCACTCGAAAGCAGCGAACCTTCTATCCCAGTGAAATAGGTTCGGCCAAATAAGCAAGAGGGTTCGGCTGACTTGGTTCCAGCAGGGTTCGCTCCATGGCAGGGTTCGCTGCCATGGGTTCGGGTGAGACCATGCATCTGAAACAGGAAGGTTCGGCTAAACACAAGGTTCGCCACTTGCTAGGGTTCGGCAATAGAAAGGCTCGGCTAACCCTAGGTTCGTGGAACAAGGTTCGCCGGGGTTCGGCTTCTGAGGAGGGTTCGGTCCCCAGTGGGTTCGTGGCTAAAAGGTTCGGCTGAACCCATGGTTCGGCCACTTTGTTTCCCGCCCAACAAGGGTTCGTGAGGGGTAGGGTTCGGCTGAGTTTACAGGTTCGGCCAATGCTCTATGCAGGTTCGTCGACCTGCAACTCACTCTCATCATCTTCATGTTCAAGATCCATAGGTTACAAGGTCGTCTCTAGCTCCCCTCAACTCAATCATAACTCGATTAACACAATACAAACCCTAAATCCCGGTTTAAGTGGGTATCTATAAACGTAATAGGGTTTTTACCCAAAACCGAAAATAAAATGGATCCCTTACCTTCAAATCGTGAGCAAATGATAGGTTTCTTGGTATCTTCGTGTTCCCCTCGATCTTGCGGTTGTATAGCCACCGAGATTACGCGAATCCGTTGAGAAACGAGCTTGCAATCGTAGAGAGAAGGTAGATAGAGAGAATGTGTGCGTGAGTGTGTGTTTTAGAGAGAGAGATAGAGTGTAAAAATGAGGAAGAAGATGGTGATCTTCTTCCTTATAACGCGTATTATTGCCCCGTGCCCGGTCTCGTTTTTATCGCGATAAAATAAAATAAATGCTCGGATTTTAACATAAACATATTTAAAACCTAAAACATTTAAATAATTAAGTTTCGTCTTGATTAAAAGGATTTTGAATAATTTATTTCGTAAAACAATTTCATTTACGATAAATCATCTATTTAATAAAATGGTTTATTTAAATTTTGTTTTTAAGTTGTGATTCCTAATAAACGTTTTTAGTTTATATTTATTAATTTAATATTGTTTGATATGATTTAATTTATCTCGTCGAAACGCGTTACTCGCGTACGTATTCGTAAAAATCGTCACCTTTACGAATCCAACGCTCGTATCGTATTTCGATTCGATTTACAATTTATGGAATATCGATTCAGAATATTATTCTTAATAATTATATTCGTGTGAATCGTCACCCACGCGAATACATTATTAAATTAATATTTCTGAATTAATACTCGCGTTTAAATAATGTTCGTAACCTCACTTCGCGTAATTAATTATTCCCATTATTTATTAACTTAAATATTAAACTCCCAAACCGAAACCCACTACATTCCCATTCCATTTCCCAAACTAAATCCAATAATCCATAATCAGTATAATCATCTGCGATAAACTCTCTGGTTCTGTTTAATTGAGTTACAACTAAACTTCCCATGGTTTACGCGTATAATAATATGTTATAATCATGTATACCAGCAACAGTGATAATATCAGTAATGACAATCAATAATTACAAATCATTAATAATTAATAAATCTCCGGTCGTAACAGTACAATCGTACGGATGTACGGACAACCGAAAGTACAGTGATGTTACAGTCTCCCCTAGTTAAAGGAATTTCGTCCCGAAATTCAACTTAGAGTGACCGTAGTAAATAAGTGTGGGTACTTGAGCTTCATCTGATCATCCCGTTCCCAAGTGAATTCTGGACCTTGTTTCGATTCCCAACGTACTTTGACAATTGGAATTCTACTTGTGACAATCCGACTTTTCGGATTAACCTTGTTAACTGAAAATGGTTAGATCACAGGCCCAACAAGACATGTAAGGCCCAGTAAGGCCAAAGAAGGCCCAGTAAGGCCAAAGAAGGCCCAATAAGGCCAAAGTAGGCCCACTAAGGCCAAGGTTGGCCCAGTAAGGCCAAGATAGGCCCAATGAGTTTAATGTAGGCCCAATTGCAATAATGAGGCCCAAATGAGTTAACTTAGCCCAATAGTATTTCAAATGGGCCAAATTAGTGACGATTTGGGATTTTGGTTCGACACTGTTAACCGAAATGTCATGTAATTGAACAAAATCAAACTTGAGGAATTATCAAAATCTGTCCCAATACACTTTAGTTTCAAAGTTTAGAATGATAATTAAGTTAAAATGCAAAACTTTGACCTTGGAAGTCAAAATTCGGCCAAAATTATAATAGAAATTCGAAATTCACATCAATAGGCCATCACAATTGAATTATATCGGTTATAATCAGTATCTCAAGGGTTAGTAACGGTTATCAGGTGTTATTAGCATCAACATTAATCGGATTAAAGGCCAAATGATGCCAAAGGTTGTAACCGTCACATGATTGCATCAAAACTGTGAAATTCGACTTCAATCCTCACAATTTCACATTTCTACACCACAATCGGCACATTCAGAGTCTTTAACATTCATCAATTTGATCTAAGGAGCTTTGGAGTGAAGAAAACGATTGGGAGGTGGTCGAAACCCAACCTATTAGTCGATCTCATTCGATTAGCCATCAAATCAAGTAAGTGTCTATTCTTACACACACTAAACATACCGATTTAGAGAAATCCCATGTCAATTTCGATCCTTGACATCGAATTGTAGGAATTCGATCACTAGGGTTTATATCATAAACCGAATTGGGGGTTTGAAGGTAAACGGATTTGAAAATCAAATTGTTTTGTACAGAAGGTTTCGTTTTAACATCACAAAAGAATAACCTCTTTCAATTTTGAGTTAAAATCAGAAATTGGTCGATCTCGAGTTTTAGGGTTCTTAAGTGAAACGGTTTTAGGGATTTTGATACAAATGAGTTTAAGAATGAAATTAATATGAATGGATAGCTTCAGAAGTTGCCGATTATGCTAAATGATATATCAATTTCATATCACAACTTCGATTTAACCGATTTCGAATTCTAGGGCTTTTTATGATAAACGGTTTGGGGATTTTGTATTAAACGAGTTTGTAAATCGAATTAATCATCACAGAAGGATTCGAATTATGTTTTTGAATGGAAATCCTATGATTTTTCAGATTAAGATCAACGAATTTGATGAATTCAAGTGGAGGATTGAGTTTAGGTTTAAAACCGATTGGAGTTACAAAATTTTATGATTCTGATCGAATTGGATCAATTAAAAACATAAGGGAACTCGATTTAGTTTGTATAAACAAAGCCCCATGATTTCGGGATCAGTTGGGTTTGAATCGTGGGTCAATCGAAAGTTGATGGGTTCGATTGAATTGGGGGAACCGGTCTAGATGAGGTTAAAACAATTTAAGGAGGGAATTTAGTGCGAAACCCTAGCGGGCGAAGATGGTGTGATGGGTGTGTTTGGTGTGAGAGGTCCCGGGTTCGAACCCGAGGGCTGCCATATTTTTAGCATTTAAACCAAATTTTTGATTTTAGCCCATAACTTCTTCGTTTTAGCTCCGATTCGACTCGTTCGAATTGCGTTAGAACCAGAATTCTATCCCGAACATATTTGTATAATAAAATTTAGATTTTTAATTCGAAAACGAAATCGCGTATAATTACGGTTATTTAAATAAAATCAAATATGATTTTATTTAAACGATTTCAAAGACACGCGTATATACGTATGCACGTTTTTAACACTCTAACATTAGTGTGTTGACACGTATGTGATTCCAAGCACAAAACGACATTCCGAATAACTTTAGGTTATTGTTTAATCACAGATTCTTCGTAGGAGGACTGTTTACACGAGTTTTAGTACGTTTGATCATTCTGCAACTATCAAAGGTGCGTACACGGCCCCTTTCTTATTTTACACTGTTTGGGGGGAGAAAACATGTGCAACAAACTCTTTTTAGATACATATCACTTGCATGAGTTAGCTGTTTACATTATGTGACAACATAGCAATTGAAAGTCCTTACACACCTCGAACCGTTTAGTTTGCCGTAGCGCAAAGCGTGGTAGTTGGAAATAGATCTATTAGGTTTGACAAACCTCACCTGGTAGATGGGATCTACGCAGGTGTTTGACTGACCAAACACACATTACTATTGTTTGTGCTAGACAATAGTGGCAAGGCAAAAACATGCTACAGCATGACAATCGTCAGCTTCGGTGTCGACCACTTATGTAAATAGTTTATATGACTAGCTATCATTGCTGTGCATGTGTGATTATGTTATCTGCAAACTTGTTATTCAAACTGTTGTTTTGAACATTGTGAATGCTTAAAACCTGTGTTATGCACCAACCTTTGTGTTGACTTGATTTACATGTTTTCTCAGGACGCTAAGGTGCGCATTAAAGCCTGCATGGACTAGGAGATAGAGTCGCATGCATGTTTATCATTTATTGTTTAAATTACACATTTGAGGATTTTGTTTTTTAATTTACATAATACAATTGTTATTGGTTTTAAAACGCTTCCGCAATTTTTGAAAACTCTGATATTATGTTTTTAAGACTAAAGTATGATTTGAAATTCATATAGAGGTCTTCGTTATGTCTAATGATCTGAGATACTGGTTTGTCACGTTCCCAAACGGTATGATTCCGTTAGTTGAAAATTGGGGGTGTGACAGATTGGTATCAGAGCCAGGTTATAGCGAACTAGGTTTGCATTTGTAGACTTAGACTATGACTGTTAGACATTAGACACATATGCTTACACATATTACTTAGAAATTACATATGACATTATGTAATTGACTTGTTTACACATTCCATGGCACTGCACTTACATATGGTATTATGTAACAGGCATGGCATCATCATCAGTACCGTACATCTATATTGATGATTCTGAGGACGAGGAACCGATAGTTCCAGCACCACCGTCATCACCAGCACCACCTATTCCATCTCCTCCACCATATGAGAGGGATGATTCAGATCCGGAGGAGGATCCAGAGGAGGATCCAGACGAGGACCCCGAGGAGGATCCAGAGGAGGATCCAGATGAGGACCCGGATGAGGATCCGGAGGAGGAGCCAGTGGAGGGCACTCAGCAGATCCCTGCTGAGGAACCTTCTACACATCCACCACCAGTATTGGATGCTCCTGAGCCTAAGAGGCAAAGGACTGACGCTGAGGAGATCGCCAAACTGCGCGAGGATTTGTACTGGGCAGAAGACAGGATCGCGTTTAACTCTCGGGAACTATGGGATGCTAATGAGAGGCAAGATAATCTTGCCCATCTAGTTAATGATATGCGGGATGAGATGATTAATTTGATTGGTCGTCTTGAAGCTTCAGAGAACCGAGCCGAGATTCTGGAGGGCAGAATTGAAGCCTTGGAAGATTTAGTGGCCTCTGAGAATGAGGAAGAGGATGAAGAGGAGGAAGAGGAGGAACCAGCACCAGTTGTTGATTCTGATCCTGAATCCACTGTTGAGGATGATTGAGTTTCCTTGTTTTGTTTAAACTTATTAGGAACGGGTTGTATTCCTACACTAGATGTTTGGAAAGTTATGTTTTGATTTCAAAAGTATTGTACTCAAATCAAAATTTCTATCTATTGAAAAGCTATTATTTATTTCCAACAGTTGTGTTGATTTATATATTACATGTTGTGTTTGTTGTAATATTTACACATGTCATATTAGACTCTGCAAACGCTCTAACACTTATTTTAACTAGGAAGATAATGGCTGACGGGAACGTACAGATGACAGTTGCTGAGCTCAACGAGCTAATTAATAACAGAGTCGCAGAGGCAATCGCACAATATGCTCAGACACACAATACTGGGCCACATGGTCCAGCTGGGGGACTGGTTAACCCACAGGCCTGCACGTTCAAGATGTTCTTGGACTGTAAGCCACACAACTTCAAAGGGTCGGAGGGGGCCATAGGACTCCTCCGATGGATTGAAAAGGCGGAATCTGTATTTGAGATGTGCAACTGCCCTGATGAGAGCAAGGTGAAGTATGCTACAGGAACATTGGAGGGTCCAGCATTAACTTGGTGGAACTCGAATGTTCAGACTTTGGGGTTGGGTGAGGCTAATGCCTTGACATGGAACGGCTTCAAAACTTTATTGCAAGAGGAGTACTGTCCTCGCAGTGAGATGCAAAAGCTGGAGGAGGAATATTGGCATCTCAAGATGGAGGGGTCAAATATCGAAGAGTACACGACCCGGTCACATGAATTGTCCAGACTTCTACCACACATGGCTACTCCAGCCAGCAAGTGGATTGAAAGATATATTGGAGGACTAGTTCCTCAGATTCAGGGATTAGTTACTTCTGCAAATCCCACCACCATCCAACAAGCTGTTCGTTTAGCGCATCAGCTTACTGATCAGGCAGTATTACAGGGGACTCTGCCTAAACGAACATCGGCTACCAAGGTGGGAGACCATAAAAGGAAGTGGGAAGGTAACAACTCCAAGAGTCACAATCAACAATCGTATCAGCAGAACCGGAAGCAAGACTCAAACAAGTCTTACCATAATTCAAACAGTGGTCAGCAATCATCATCATCGGGGGGTTATATTGGTAAACACCCAAAGTGCAACAGGTGTGGATTTCATCATGCAGGAAATCAGTGTGATAGAGCTAAGTGTCAAAGGTGCGGTAAGATTGGGCATGCGGCTAAGGATTGTCGCGGGGAGCTACAAAACAATCACAACAATCAGAATAATAGTCAGAACAACGCACAGAAGGGTTGTTTTGAGTGTGGCAAGATGGGGCACTTTAAGAAGGATTGCCCACAACTCAAGAAAGGCGGGGAGAATAATAATGCAAATGGCAGTGGCAACGGCAATGGTAATGGTAATGGCACCAACAACAATAATAACAATAACAACAACAACAATGGTACTAGGGGCAGGGCGTTTGTGATTGGAGGACGTCAAGCACGGGAGGATCCCAACATTGTTACGGGTACGTTCCTCTTAAATAATCACTATGCCTCTATGTTATTTGACACTGGTGCCGATCGGAGTTTTGTATCTAGTTCACTTGCTAAGTTGCTAAATGTTAGTCCCACTGCCTTAGATAGCCCATACACTGTGGAATTAGCTGACGGTAAGTTAATTGTAGTGGAACGTATTCTTAAGGGATGTATCCTTGATTTGATGGGTCAAACACTAGAAATTGATCTTATGCCTATTGCCTTAGGCATTTTTGATGTAGTCATTGGCATGGACTGGTTGTCCAAACATCAGGCTGAAATAGTATGTCATGAAAAGATTGTTCGTATACCTCTTACAAATGGAGAGACGCTGTATGTACAAGGTGAAAAGATCAGTACGCCACTGCGTCTCATATCTTGTATGAAAGCACACAAATGTCTGCGTAAAGGTCATACGGCAGTTATAACACTTATAACTGAAAAGCCGGTAGCTGAGAAGAAGATTGAAGATATACCAGTAGTTTGTGAATTTCCGGAGGTATTTCCAGAAGACTTGCCGGGATTACCGCCTATCAGACAGGTGGAATTCCGAATCGACCTTACACCAGATGCAGCACCGATAGCTAGGGCGCCTTATCGACTTGCACCGTCAGAGATGCAAGAGTTATCTACACAACTGCAGGAGTTGTTAGATAAGGGTTTCATACGACCTAGTTTTTCACCGTGGGGAGCTCCAGTTTTGTTTGTTAAGAAGAAGGACGGAACTTTCCGTATGTGTATCGATTACCGGGAATTGAACAAGGTTACTATCAAGAACCGGTATCCGTTACCCAGAATTGACGATCTGTTCGATCAGTTGCAAGGTTCGAGTTACTACTCGAAGATTGATCTCAGGTCTGGTTATCATCAACTCAGAGTACAGGAAGAAGATATCCCGAAGACAGCATTCAGGACGCGCTATGGCCATTATGAGTTCTTGGTCATGCCATTTGGGTTGACAAACGCTCCAGCTGTATTCATGGATCTCATGAATCGTGTTTGTAAACCTTATCTTGATAAGTTTGTCATTGTTTTCATTGATGACATTCTCATCTATTCTCAGACTGTGGAGGAGCACGCCGAACATCTTCGATTACTATTGGAATTACTGAAACAGGAACAATTGTACGCTAAGTTCTCGAAATGTGACTTCTGGATACGAGAAGTACAATTCTTGGTGCATATAGTTAATGAAAAGGGTATACATGTTGATCCAGCGAAGATTGAAGCGATTAAGAATTGGGAAGCACCAAAGACCCCTACCGAGGTACGGCAATTCCTTGGGTTGGCGGGTTATTATCGACGATTCATTGAAGGTTTCTCAAAGATCGCTCAACCACTTACAGCTCTTACGCATAAGGGAACGAAGTATAACTGGACGGATAAACAGGAAACTGCGTTCCAGTTATTGAAACAGAAACTCTGCAGCGCACCGATTCTGTCGTTACCGGAAGGGACGGAAGACTTTGTGGTGTATTGTGATGCATCTGCACAGGGTTTGGGATGTGTATTGATGCAACGGGATAAAGTAATTGCTTATGCTTCAAGGCAACTTCGACCACATGAAAAGAACTACACTACTCATGACTTGGAGTTAGGAGCAGTGGTTTTTGCTTTGAAGATTTGGAGGCATTACTTGTATGGAACTAAGTGTACTATTTACACTGATCATAAGAGTTTGCAACATATCTTTGATCAGAAGGAGCTTAACATGAGACAACGACGATGGGTTGAGTTGTTGAACGATTACGAATGCGCGATTAAGTATCACCCGGGAAAAGCTAATGTGGTAGCTGACGCTTTAAGCAGAAAAGACACTTCAACAAGACGGGTTCGTGCACTTATGATGACGATACATACTGACTTACCTGACAAAGTACACAGTGCTCAGCTCGAGGCTTTGAAAAAGGAAAACTTGGTACAGGAATCCTTACGAGGAATGGAAGAACAACTGGATGTTAAGTCTGATGGAATTCGTTATTTCATTAATCGACTGTGGATACCTTTGTATGGAGGTTTAAGGGAACTCGTGATGGATGAAGCACACAAGTCTAGATATTCAGTCCATCCGGGATCAGATAAAATGTATCATGATTTGAAGGCACTGTATTGGTGGCCTCACATGAAAGCTGACATTGCTAAGTACGTTAGCAAATGTTTGACTTGTTCGAAAGTCAAAGTTGAATACCAGAAGCCATCTGGTTTACTGCAACAACCAGAGATACCGATGTGGAAGTGGGAACAGATTTCAATGGATTTCATTACTAAGTTACCCCGTACACCGAGTGGCTGTGATACGATATGGGTAATTGTTGATCGATTAACGAAATCTGCACACTTCTTAGCAATCAAGGAAACTGATAAGATGGAGAAACTGACTCGCATTTACATCAAGGAAGTGGTAGCACGGCATGGCGTGCCAATCTCTATCATATCAGATCGGGATGCCCGATTTACTTCCAACTTTTGGAAATCACTTCATAAGTCATTGGGGACTCGCTTGGATATGAGTACCGCCTATCATCCACAAACCGATGGTCAAAGTGAACGAACGATTCAAACGCTCGAGGATATGTTACGAGCTTGTGTAATTGACTTTGGTGATAGCTGGGAGAATCACTTACCGTTAGTGGAATTCTCTTACAATAATAGTTATCATACAAGTATTCAAGCAGCACCGTTTGAAGCTTTGTATGGTCGCAAATGTCGTTCACCAGTTTGCTGGGCTGAAATTGGTGACAGTCAGATAACAGGTCCTGAACTGGTGCACGAGACGACAGAGAAGATAGTTCAAATCCGGAACCGTATGGCAGCGGCCCGAGATCGACAGAAGAGTTATGCTGACAAACGTCGTAAACCGTTGGAATTTCAAGTAGGAGACCGAGTTCTTCTAAAGGTATCACCTTGGAAAGGTGTAATACGATTTGGCAAGCGCGGGAAGCTTAGTCCACGTTACGTAGGACCTTTTGAGATCTTGAAAAGGATTGGTCCGGTTGCGTATCAACTCAAGTTACCGGATGAACTCAGTGGAGTTCATGATGTGTTTCATGTGTCGAACTTAAAGAAATGTCTTTCTGACGAGACATTGATTGTACCGTTGGAAGAAATACAAGTAGACGAACAGGTACGATTCATTGAAGAACCGGCAGAAATCATGGACCGGGAGGTCAAACAACTTAAGCAAAGCAAGATTCCGATAGTCAGAGTTCGATGGAATTCACGACGTGGTCCTGAATTCACATGGGAACGGGAAGATCAAATGATGAAGAAATATCCTCATCTATTCAAAACAGCTACTGCAAACACTGAGAGCGCACGTTAAATTTCGGGACGAAATTTCCTTCAACAAGGGGATGACGTGATGCTTCACACATCAACACTGCAAATTTCAAACTGTAAGCACAAACATTTTATTCAATTGGTTTTGTTACAAATATTTGTGCTACATTACATTTTATATATTTTATGTGCTACATTTCATATGTTACATGTTATGGTAGTACATGCATGATTAGTTACACACATTTTGCTATGTGCGGGGTTACATAGTACAAACAGTTATAGACACTCACTATGTGTGAGGTTACACAACACAACACAGTATCACTATGTGTGAGGTTACACAACACAGTATGATCAAACACAAACAGTCACAGTTGGGTGAACTAACTAGTGTACACACAAACAGTTACACAACACAGCATGATCAAACACAAACAGTCACAGTTGGGTGAACTAACTAGTGTACACACAAACAGTCACATTGAACGATCACATTTAGTTGTGATGTTGCAAGCATTAGAGTTTGTGTGTGAGACACAAGCACACGGAATGATCAAACCACACTAACACATACGATTTAAACTCGTAAGTAGTTTCCTAACTACTCCTAACACTTATTAATTTTCGGGACGAAAATTCCTTCAACAAGGGGATGATGTGACAATCCGACTTTTCGAATTAACCTTGTTAACTGAAAATGGTTAGATCACAGGCCCAACAAGACATGTAAGGCCCAGTAAGGCCAAAGAAGGCCCAGTAAGGCCAAAGTAGGCCCAATAAGGCCAAGGTTGGCCCAGTAAGGCCAAGATAGGCCCAATGAGTTTAATGTAGGCCCAATTGCAATAATGAGGCCCAAATGAGTTAACTTAGCCCAATAGTATTTCAAATGGGCCAAATTAGTGACGATTTGGGATTTTGGTTCGACACTGTTAACCGAAATGTCATGTAATTGAACAAAATCAAACTTGAGGAATTAGGAATTATCAAAATCTGTCCCAATACACTTTAGTTTCAAAGTTTAGAATGATAATTAAGTTAAAATGCAAAACTTTGACCTTGGAAGTCAAAATTCGGCCAAAATTATAATAGAAATTCGAAATTCACATCAATAGGCCATCACAATTGAATTATATCGGTTATAATCAGTATCTCAAGGGTTAGTAACGGTTATCAGGTGTTATTAGCATCAACATTAATCGGATTAAAGGCCAAATGATGCCAAAGGTTGTAACCGTCACATGATTGCATCAAAACTGTGAAATTCGACTTCAATCCTCACAATTTCACATTTCTACACCACAATCGGCACATTCAGAGTCTTTAACATTCATCAATTTGATCTAAGGAGCTTTGGAGTGAAGAAAACGATTGGGAGGTGGCCGAAACCCAACCTATTAGTCGATCTCATTCGATTAGCCATCAAATCAAGTAAGTGTCTATTCTTACACACACTAAACATACCGATTTAGAGAAATCCCATGTCAATTTCGATCCTTGACATCGAATTGTAGGAATTCGATCACTAGGGTTTATATCATAAACCGAATTGGGGGTTTGAAGGTAAACGGATTTGAAAATCAAATTGTTTTGTACAGAAGGTTTCGTTTTAACATCACAAAAGAATAACCTCTTTCAATTTTGAGTTAAAATCAGAAATTGGTCGATCTCGAGTTTTAGGGTTCTTAAGTGAAACGGTTTTAGGGATTTTGACCCAAATGAGTTTAAGAATGAAATTAATATGAATGGATAGCTTCAGAAGTTGCCGATTATGCTAAATGATATATCAATTTCATATCACAACTTCGATTTAACCGATTTCGAATTCTAGGGCTTTTTATGATAAACGGTTTGGGGATTTTGTATTAAACGAGTTTGTAAATCGAATTAATCATCACAGAAGGATTCGAATTATGTTTTTGAATGGAAATCCTATGATTTTTCAGATTAAGATCAACGAATTTGATGAATTCAAGTGGAGGATTGAGTTTAGGTTTAAAACCGATTGGAGTTACAAAATTTTATGATTCTGATCGAATTGGATCAATTAAAAACATAAGGGAACTCGATTTAGTTTGTATAAACAAAGCCCCATGATTTCGGGATCAGTTGGGTTTGAATCGTGGGTCAATCGAAAGTTGATGGGCTCGATTGAATTGGGGGAACCGGTCTAGATGAGGTTAAAACAATTTAAGGAGGGAATTTAGTGCGAAACCCTAGCGGGCGAAGATGGTGTGATGGGTGTGTTTGGTGTGAGAGGTCCCGGGTTCGAACCCGAGGGCTGCCATATTTTTAGCATTTAAACCAAATTTTTGATTTTAGCCCATAACTTCTTCGTTTTAGCTCCGATTCGACTCGTTCGAATTGCGTTAGAACCAGAATTCTATCCCGAACATATTTGTATAATAAAATTTAGATTTTTAATTCGAAAACGAAATCGCGTATAATTACGGTTATTTAAATAAAATCAAATATGATTTTATTTAAACGATTTCAAAGACACGCGTATATACGTATGCACGTTTTTAACACTCTAACATTAGTGTGTTGACACGTATGTGATTCCAAGCACAAAACGACATTCCGAATAACTTTAGGTTATTGTTTAATCACAGATTCTTCGTAGGAGGACTGTTTACACGAGTTTTAGTACGTTTGATCATTCTGCAACTATCAAAGGTGCGTACACGGCCCCTTTCTTATTTTACACTGTTTGGGGGGAGAAAACATGTGCAACAAACTCTTTTTAGATACATATCACTTGCATGAGTTAGCTGTTTACATTATGTGACAACATAGCAATTGAAAGTCCTTACACACCTCGAACCGTTTAGTTTGCCGTAGCGCAAAGCGTGGTAGTTGGAAATAGATCTATTAGGTTTGACAAACCTCACCTGGTAGATGGGATCTACGCAGGTGTTTGACTGACCAAACACACATTACTATTGTTTGTGCTAGACAATAGTGGCAAGGCAAAAACATGCTACAGCATGAGAATCGTCAGCTTCGGTGTCGACCACTTATGTAAATAGTTTATATGACTAGCTATCATTGCTGTGCATGTGTGATTATGTTATCTGCAAACTTGTTATTCAAACTGTTGTTTTGAACATTGTGAATGCTTAAAACCTGTGTTATGCACCAACCTTTGTGTTGACTTGATTTACATGTTTTCTCAGGACGCTAAGGTGCGCATTAAAGCCGGCATGGACTAGGAGATAGAGTCGCATGCATGTTTATCATTTATTGTTTAAATTGCACATTTGAGGATTTTGTTTTGTAATTTACATAATACAATTGTTATTGGTTTTAAAACGCTTCCGCAATTTTTGAAAACTCTGATATTATGTTTTTAAGACTAAAGTATGATTTGAAATTCATATAGAGGTCTTCGTTATGTCTAATGATCTGAGATCCTGGTTTGTCACGTTCCCAAACGGTATGATTCCGTTAGTTGAAAATTGGGGGTGTGACACTACTGCGTTTGAGCTTTTTAACCTCACGATTCATTATCTCCACTGGTCTTTCAACAAAATGCATGGTATCATCGATGCGAATGTCATCGAGTGGTACCTGAAGATCCTGATCAGCTAAGCACTTTCTTAGATTGGACACGTGAAATGTCGGGTGCACATTACTAAGTTCAGGAGGAAGTTCTAACTTGTAAGCAACCTTCCCGATCCGTTCAAGGATCTTAAAAGGGCCAAGATAACGTGGAGCAAGCTTTCCTTTCTTCCCAAATCGCACAACGCCTTTCCAAGGCGATACCTTAAGTAATACCATATCATTCACCTCGAACTCTAAAGGTTTTCGTCGTTTTTCCGCATAACTCTTCTGTCTACTGCGTGCAGCTAACAGATTGTAGCGGATCTGGCGGATTTTGTCAGTCGTTTCCTGAATAATCTCGGGACCAGTGATCTGCGAATCGCCAACCTCGGTCCAACAAATAGGTGACCGATATTTCCTGCCATAAAGAGCTTCAAACGGCGCCATACCAATGCTCGCGTGATAACTGTTGTTATACGAGAACTCAACCAATGGTAAATGGCTATCCCAATTGCCACCAAAATCGATGACACAAGCTCTTAACATGTCTTCGAGGGTCTGAATCGTTCGCTCCGTTTGACCATCCGTTTGAGGATGATAAGCAGTGCTAAGATCCAATCTTGTTCCAAAGGCTTCATGTAATGATTCCCAAAATCGTGCCGTGAAACGAGCATCACGATCCGATATTATGCTTAAGGGAATACCATGTCGGCTAATGATCTCATCAATGTAGATACGCGCTAACTTCCGCACAGGGTATGTGTCGCGTATCGGCAAGAAGTGAGCCGACTTGGTCAATCTATCAACAATTACCCAAATACTATCCTTACCGTTCGTGGTTCGTGGAAGTTTGGTAATGAAATCCATGGAGATGTTCTCCCACTTCCACATTGGTATTTCTGGTTGTAATAACAATCCCGAAGGTCGCTGGTGTTCTGCCTTGACTTTAGCACAGTTAAGGCACTTAGACACATATTCAGCAATATCCTTCTTCATTCCAGGCCACCAGTACAAGCCCCTAAGGTCTTGATACATCTTGTCAGAACCTGGATGGATTGAGTAACGAGACTTATGAGCTTCATCCATGATCAGCATCCTAAGATCACCTCTGTTCGGTATCCACAACCGATTCAAGTAGTACATCAATCCATCATCCTTAGTTTCCAATAAAATTTCAGCCCCGCAAGACATCTCATTTTTCAAGTTATCCTGAGCTAATGAGAGTTGTTGGGCTGTGAGAACATCATTACGGAGATTAGTGTGCACTCGGACACTATGAATCTGAACTTGACTTTTGCGACTAAGCGCATCTGCTACTACATTCGCTTTACCAGGATGGTAGCGAATTTCACAGTCATAATCATTCAACAGTTCAACCCATCTCCGTTGTCTCATGTTAAGTTCCTTTTGATTGAGAATATGTTGCAAACTTTTATGATCAGTGAACACTACACATTTAGTGCCATAAAGATAATGTCTCCATATCTTCAAGGCAAACACGACTGCACCAAGTTCCAAGTCGTGTGTAGTGTAGTTCTTCTCGTGAATCTTCAGCTGCCTTGATGCATAAGCCACAACCTTTCCCCGTTGCATGAGAACACAACCGAGACCTAGATTGGATGCGTCACAATAGACTACAAAATCATCATTTCCATCAGGCAGTGTCAAGACAGGAGCATCACAAAGTTTCTGCTTCAAAGTCTGAAATGCCTCTTCTTGCTTCGGTCCCCACTCATAAGGCTTATTCTTCTGAGTCAAAGAAGTAAGGGGGACAGCAATCCTGGAGAAATTCGAGATGAACCGCCGATAGTAACCGGCAAGTCCAAGAAACGATCGAATTTCCGTCGGTGTCTTCGGTGTACTCCAATTCTTTACCGCATCAATCTTTGCAGGATCCACGTGAACACCGTATTCGTTGACTATGTGCCCCAAGAATTGAACTTCCTTAAGCCAAAATTCACATTTAGAGAATTTGGCATACAGTCGCTCCTCTCTTAGGATCTCCAAAACCAACTTAAGGTGTTTCTCGTGTTCTTCCTTGGTCTTCGAGTAGATCAGAATATCATCAATGAATACAATCACAAATTTATCCAAGTATGGCATGCAAACACGGTTCATGAGATACATGAAAACCGCAGGTGCATTGGTAAGGCCGAAGGGCATTACCAGAAATTCATAATGGCCATATCTTGTTCTGAAAGCAGTCTTGGGAATATCATCATGTACACGAAGCTGATGATACCCAGACCTAAGATCGATCTTTGAAAACCATGCCGAGCCTTGAAGCTGATCGAAGAGATCATCGATGCGCGGCAGTGGATATCGATTCTTAATTGTGAGTTTGTTTAATTCGCGGTAATCGATGCGCATTCGGAATGACCCGTCCTTTTTCTTGACAAATAGGACCGGCGCACCCCATGGCGAATGGCTCGGGCGAATAAATCCTTTGTCTGTCAGCTCTTGCAGCTGGCTCGCCAATTCTTGCAACTCCGAAGGCGCAAGTCTGTAGGGAGCCTTAGCGACTTGGTTCGCACCAGGTACTAAGTCAATTCGAAACTCGACTTGACGTTCCGGTGGAAGACTCGGCAAATCGTCTGGAAATACTTCTGGGAAATCTCTGATTACAGAAACGTCTTCAATTCTCTTTCCTTTCTCTTTCTTCTCCACAACGTGAGCTAAGAATGCAATACATTTCTTCCTAAGGTACTTGTGTGCTTTAGTGCATGACATAAGCTTAAGACCTTTGCTAGAAGTTTCTCCAAAGACTCGTAACGTTTCACCCGAAGGTAACGGAATACGGATATATTTTTCATGGCATACAATCTCCGCTTTGTAGGTGGCTAACCAGTCCATGCCTATGATAACATCAAAGCTACCAAGATGCATAGGTATAAGATCAATTGGGAATACGTGATCACTTAAGTTCACGGTACATCCAATAATAACAGTGTCAATATCAATAGTGTTTCCGTCAGCCACCTCCACATTAAACAGTTTATCTAAGTATCTACGTGTTCTACCAAGCAAGCATTTAAAATCATATGAAACGAAACTCCTATCTGCACCAGAATCAAATAAGACAGATGCATAAGAGTTGTTGATCAGAAATGTACCGTTGACCACATCCTGGTTGGCTTGAGCAGCTGGAGCATTCAGTTGAAAAGCCCGGCCTCTTGCCACCCTCTGGTTATTCCCGGTCAACTTTGGGCAGTGATTCCTGAAGTGACCCACTTCACCACACTCATAACAAGCTCTTGCTTGTGCTTGAGGTACCTGGCGAACGGGTACAGCTGGAATAGGTTGAGCATGCGGAGCTTCCTTTGTGCTTGCGGTGCACTCCGACAAACATTAGCAAAATGGCCATACTTGCCACAGTTGTTGCAAACGCGACAAGGCAAGTTTGGCATATGATGATATCTGCAAGTATTACATTGGGGAGTATTCCCAGTGTAATTCCTGGCAGTGGAATTGTTTGATGATTGCTGCGCAGACTTAGCAGCAGGAGCGGTGACCATAAAGTTCCTGGTCTTCCTCTTTTTGTTGCTGCTTTTGGATGAACCAGCAGCTTCAGACTTGACTTCAGTGGAAATCTCCTTAGCGGAAGATTTGGTGTCAGTCTTCTTGAATTCCTTCCGGGTGAGTGTTCCAACTTTCACATGGTTGTCGGTGAGTGTAGCAGATAAACGGATAGCAGCCTCAAGTGTGGTAGGGTTGCTACCATAAACTGTATCCTGAATCTGCATAGGCAGACCGCCTATGTACTTCTCTATTGCTCTCTCCAGTGGTGTAACAAGGTGAGGTACCAGCAGGCTATACTCGTGAAAACGAGTATTGTAGATAACATTCTCCCCGCTATCCTGCTTGAGTTCCCAAAATTCAGTCTCAAGCTTCCTCATCTCGCTACGAGGACAGAATTCAGTGGTCATCAGGTTCTTGACCTCTGTCCAGGTTAGTGCTAGGGCAGCATCAACTCCCCTAGTTCTCTTTTCCCCATTCCACCAAGTCAGTGCTCTCTTTTGGAAAGCACTAGTGGCATAACGAACTTTCAGGTTCTCGGGGCAATCACTGTTGATGAAGGTATTCTCCATACTCTCGAACCACTGCAGCAGACCAGTGGCCGATTCAGCACCCGTGAACTTCAGAGGATTACAAGAGTTGAAGTGTTTGAATGTGCAAGTTGGCGGATTTGCACCTCCCCTGTTCTGATTAATATTCTGGTTGGCTTGAGTCAGTTGACTCACCAATCCAGAAATAAGGGTGGCTAACTCTTGTATGCCGGAGTTGGCATTACTGTTGTTAGCATCCCCATTGTTCGAGTCATCTTGTTTGTGACGACGAGGCGGCATGTTTCTGAGAAATTAGAAACATGTTACTACCGTTTCCAACGTAAGTCATACAAACAATGGTCAATTGAGTTCATTTTTAAACAGTTAGGATTACATATAGGAACTATATTTTTCTCCTATCTGTCATTAAACTCATAATTATTTATAAATTTCCTAATAATATTCTAAGTGTCCTAGTTGGTCATAACTAATATTAGCTAACTATTCCTAAGTTCAATACATTCCCCACCCTATACCAACACTGACAACCTCCCGATACAATGCAACAAGCTTATATATAGGGCATATGCAGAGGTAGATCGCAATCTCCCCTACACCGTCCCACCACCGTTCCATTGCACCACGATTATGCCCTTGTTAGCATTTAGGGTGTATCATGTATCTTACCATATCCTCACTTCACAAACCTTATCCTCGGTAGGATAATTTTTGAGTGAAGTGGTCTTTAGTTCCCTTGGATATTTAGGTTTGCCTAATGTCTAAGTTCACCTTGACATGTAGGTTTGCCTATTTCTAAGTTCACCTAATGTCTAAGTTCACCTGACATTAAGTTCCCCTAATGTCTAAGTTTACTAAAAATCCATGCTAATCCCAATGTCCATATCATCACTGAGTGCTCTTATTGTCACTAAGTGTTCATATCCTCCCTATAGTTTATTCTCATCAAGTGTCCATACCATCACTAAGTGTTAGTATCATCACTTTACGTTTATATTATCATCAAGTGTCTATACCATCACTAAGTGTTAGTATCATCACTTTACGTTTATATTATCATCAAGTGTCTATACCATCACTAAGTGTTAGTATCATCACTTTACGTTTATATTATCATCAAGTGTCTATATCGTCACCCAAGTCCACATTCCATCACTAATCGCTCATATCGTTTGTTAACCCTATGCACCCTACGTGTCCAATCAGTGTGTTTCATAAGTGAATTTATAAGTGTTCAATAAGTGTAATCATCCATAAGTCAATCCAAACCATTCCAACAAACATACCATCAACATCCATATCATTCATAACCTTACACAATTCCTAATAATATCCTAATAGCATCCTATGTTCCTGACACTGACAGACCCCCAATATACTACAAATGGTATATGTATAGGGCATATGCAAGGGTAGATCGCAACCTCCCTTACACCGTCCCACCACCTTTGTAGTATACTACGAGTGTGTCCTTGTCTGGAGATCAAGAGATCTAACAGATAATTCCTAAAGCAGTTAAATTCCTAAGCAGTTAAGTTCTTAAGCAGATAAGTGTCCCAAACGGGTAGTTCCCTTATTCCTCAATACTGACATCCACCCGATGTACTGTAAATGGTATATGTATAGGGCATATGATAAGGGTAGGTCGCAACCGCCCAAACCACCGTCCCACCACCTTTACAATACACCACGAGTATGTCCTTATCGAGTCATTAGGGCACAAGTAAGCAAATAGTACATGCGAATCAGTTATATAGCAGGAGTTCAGTTAACATGTAATAAACACATAAGCATGAAATCCTGAATATGCTAACTAGTGTATGAATTTCTTCATACTTGGGTATCCTACGGTTATAGACTAGGTCAACCATTTCTAGTAACCTAATTCCCTATAACCCAGGCTCTGATACCAATCTGTAACACCCCGACCGATGGCGGAAACGTCGGGATGCCACGAGGGATGTGTAGATTGTTCAAAAGCTCGTGGGCATCTAAATCAAATCATCATATATCATTCAATCAACCAAAATAATTACACAAAAATTATGTTCATCATGAATTAATACATCAATTACACAAAAGAATTAGCTAAACTAACTAAACTCTAATCGCCAGAATTTTAGTTAATTAGCTAAGTCCAAGATCCTATATGATGATGTCCAAAATAGAAGAGATCATCCTCTTCATCCTACTTGTCTCCATCACCTGAAACATGTAAGAAATCAAGTGTCAACTACAAAGTAGTTGGTGAGTAATCATAAGTTTTATACTTAAAAGGTTTTATAAAATGAATTTAAAAGTTTAAGTTTAAAAATAGTTTTTATAAAAGGTTTAGATAAAATGAGTATAAGTGCTTATGATTTCCTGAGAAAAATCCATAATAATACCTGTATGAGATAATCCAACAAATCCCCAAACTCAACAAACAATCACATACACAAACACATAATCACATATCCAATCAGTCATAAATCAATCATAATAAATCATAGATATTCAAAGTCAATCATAGATAATCAAACCATAAACCAATCAACCAATCTCAGCATCAATATTCTCAAATAATGTTCGTGACTATACATGATCATTATGTAATTAACATAAGTTAAAAACATGATCCATGGAGTGGTAGCTAACCACGTGGCTATATATGAAGTCAAAGCAATTAACCTAAATTAAAGGCGATGATTCACAGAGTGGACAACATCCACGTGACAATACATGATGTCAAAGCAATTAACCGAAGTTAAAAGCAATGATTCACGGAGTTTGTGACAATTCATGTAATCTTTGTTATTGACCGAAGTCAATGACAATGTTTACACGGATAAATAATGTAAGAGATAATCCATCAATAATGAAAATTTTAAATGTGAATATCATATTGATAAACAGGTATCAACCTTGCGTTATCAAAATAATATTTAATTTGGTATACATGTTTCACCTCCGAGTTTTAAAACAAAACAGTTTAAAGAAAGGGAGGTTATGAGAACTCACCTGAAGTCCTTAGTATAAATGTTCTCGTATTATGCGCGCTCGCGAGTACCAATCAACAACAACTTAATCGCCTGTAATTTATGTTGTAATTGTGTTTATGAGCATAAGTATTTTATTGACATTAAATGACCATAAATTTTTATCCTAAAATTCCCAAGTATTCATTAGCTTGGTTAATTGACTCAAAGTTAAGATATTATTCCTAAGACTTTATTAATTATCATCCTTTTAATTTATATAAGTATACTCATAATGCATGCTTGCATGATTGCTTATTTATACCATCATTTAAGTTATTAAAGTCTACTTTTAAGTTAGAAGAATCATGTTTAATTTATCCTCAGCAATTCTTTATAATTAAAAGAATCACACACATTAACGTATGTGTTTAAAAGAAAAGGTGGTAACTATTGTCCTCTCATGCATGCATGGTTGTTCGTGTATGTATATGTCTATGCATATTCTTGTTCCCCATTACCCTTAACCTATTTCGATAACAGGTTTTAGTTCGGCATCACTCGAAAGCAGCGAACCTTCTATCCCAGTGAAATAGGTTCGGCCAAATAAGCAAGAGGGTTCGGCTGACTTGGTTCCAGCAGGGTTCGCTCCATGGCAGGGTTCGCTGCCATGGGTTTGGGTGAGACCATGCATCTGAAACAGGAAGGTTCGGCTAAACACAAGGTTCGCCACTTGCTAGGGTTCGGCAATAGAAAGGCTCGGCTAACCCTAGGTTCGTGGAACAAGGTTCGCCGGGGTTCGGCTTCTGAGGAGGGTTCGGTCCCCAGTGGGTTCGTGGCTAAAAGGTTCGGCTGAACCCATGGTTCGGCCACTTTGTTTCCCGCCCAACAAGGGTTCGTGAGGGGTAGGGTTCGGCTGAGTTTACAGGTTCGGCCAATGCTCTATGCAGGTTCGTCGACCTGCAACTCACTCTCATCATCTTCATGTTCAAGATCCATAGGTTACAAGGTCGTCTCTAGCTCCCCTCAACTCAATCATAACTCGATTAACACAATACAAACCCTAAATCCCGGTTTAAGTGGGTATCTATAAACGTAATAGGGTTTTTACCCAAAACCGAAAATAAAATGGATCCCTTACCTTCAAATCGTGAGCAAATGATAGGTTTCTTGGTATCTTCGTGTTCCCCTCGATCTTGCGGTTGTATAGCCACCGAGATTACGCGAATCCGTTGAGAAACGAGCTTGCAATTGTAGAGAGAAGGTAGATAGAGAGAATGTGTGCGTGAGTGTGTGTTTTAGAGAGAGAGATAGAGTGTAAAAATGAGGAAGAAGATGGTGATCTTCTTCCTTATAATGCGTATTATTGCCCCGTGCCCGGTCTCGTTTTTTTCGCGATAAAATAAAATAAATGCTCGGATTTTAACATAAACATATTTAAAACCTAAAACATTTAAATAATTAAGTTTCGTCTTGATTAAAAGGATTTTGAATAATTTATTTCGTAAAACAATTTCATTTACGATAAATCATATATTTAATAAAATGGTTTATTTAAATTTTGTTTTTAAGTTGTGATTCCTAATAAACGTTTTTAGTTTATATTTATTAATTTAATATTGTTTGATATGATTTAATTTATCTCGTCGAAACGCGTTACTCGCGTACGTATTCGTAAAAATCGTCACCTTTACGAATCCAACGCTCGTATCGTATTTCGATTCGATCTACAATTTATGGAATATCGATTCAGAATATTATTCTTAATAATTATATTCGTGTGAATCGTCACCCAGGCGAATACATTATTAAATTAATATTTCTGAATTAATACTCGCGTTTAAGTAATGTTCGTAACCTCACTTCGCGTAATTAATTATTCCCATTATTTATTAACTTAAATATTAAACTCCCAAACCGAAACCCACTACATTCCCATTCCATTTCCCAAACTAAATCCAATAATCCATAATCAGTATAATCATCTGCGATAAACTCTCTGGTTCTGTTTAATTGAGTTACAACTAAACTTCCCATGGTTTACGCGTATAATAATATGTTATAATCATGTATACCAGCAACAGTGATAATATCAGTAATGACAATCAATAATTACAAATCATTAATAATTAATAAATATCCGGTCGTAACAGTACAATCGTACGGATGTACGGACAACCGAAAGTACAGTGATGTTACATCAAGAAACTGATCAATTAAGTCAAGAAATTAGCCATTCTTTGTTGTGTGAAATGATTGATGCAGTTGTTAAAGCAGAGGTTGAAATTTGTGCAAAATTGGAAGGTAAAATATTTCAACTTTATCAAGTTAGTGTACTGTATTATTTACTCATTTAAAATATAATGATGATTTATTTAATAAATTGAATCTTGAAGGTAAAGTTGAGGGACATGATGATGAAATTGATAAACAAAAGTCAATTCAATCCACCAAAAAAGCCAAAGAAGAAGAAGAACATAATGAGGATGTTGCTGAGATGAAAGGTAAATATAGTACAGCTCTAACATTAATCTAGTACATATTGCTTTTGATTTGTTGAAATATATCAAAATTTAACTAATGATACATTGATGCAGAAGATGAAATTGAAAATTATGATGATGTTGATGTTCAAAATGGAATGGAAGAGCATCAAAGAGAAAGAGATCAAAATGAGAATGTTCTTGAGGTCCAAGGTACATACAGTACAAGTATAACCTAAATACAGAACATATTGCATTTTTTTTCTTAAAAACTCTTAACCTAAAATACAGTAAATATTAAATTTGATTTGTTAAAAACTTAAACTTTAAGTAATAATATATTGATGCAGGACATAAAGACAAAAATGAAAAAGATAAAAAAGAAGATATAAAAGAAGATACTGTTCAGGTTCAAGGTAATACTGTACAAATGTAACATAAAATCCAGTACATAATTACATAATTCATTTTATTCAATGTAGTACATTTTTATTTTTATTTTATAATACAGAAATGACTGAAATTAGTCCAACTTTTGTTGGAGAACTTATACAAGCATTAGAAAAGGTTGAATCAGAACACAATAAAGATGTGAAAGGTATTTCTATTAAATAAATTTGATGTATCTTTAAAATGTTGTACTGTATAACAAAATTAGTAAAATTTATATAATCTTGATGTATACTTTAACATTCAATCCAGTACAATGTTTCATAAAAATACATTTTAAAATGATGTATGATTAATTTTTATAATCCACTAACTAAAGTTTAAATCATTTACAAATTACATTTCATTCGTTTTTTGAAATACATAATTGAATGAATTGAGTTTAAGTTTGGTTGATGATATGATTGAAGCAGTAGATAAAGTGGAAGGTAATTTTAGTTGTGATTTTATATAATTTATGTATTTTAAAGTATATATCTTAAGCTTATATACTTTCATAAACTTTTAAATGCATTTTTTAAGCTGATCTTGAAGTTGATTGTCAACAAACAAATAAGAAGAGCAATGAGGAAAAGGAAACAGATGAGAAAAAGGGAACAGATGATGAACTAGTTTTCATAAAAGCATAAAAACCAAAGAATCCGGTTGATCGACAAAAGCGTATAATAAAGGTGTCAGATGCTCTAAGATCACCATACAGATAACGGATTGTACAACTGAATGCTGAAAGGGTTAAAATTGAAGAAAGAATTTCTGAATGGATTTTTTCTGCTACTGGAGAAGTTTGGTAATGCATATAAATTTCTATATCTAAAAAAATAAAAATATGAAAACTAATGAGTTTATCATAATTGCAGGGAAATACTCTTTGATACTTCAATCAATAACAAGTTTGCAAATATATATTTTGAATCATTTTATCCAAAACATTATATTCATATTGGTGTGATGAGTTGTTGGTCAAATGTATTAAACCATGAAGAACAATTCAAAAGCAAAGATTCAACTTCAAGGTTGTTTTGCACTTGCAACATGCTGGTAAGTTCAAATACTATATATTCATATTTATTGCATTATTATGTATGTAATCCAAAATACAGTACAATTTTATATAAAAATAGATGTTCTGTATTTGATTATATGTAATAAAAATCCAGCACATACAATTCAAGGTTATACAAAATCCAGTACATGTACATAAATTGAAACAAGAACAAAACCAGTTTAGTTAATTTATTAATTCATTTAAAAACATGATAGTTATTAATATCAATACAGTACAATTTTTTTATAAGAATATATGTTATGTATTTGATGATATAATACACAAAATGTAATTCAGTACCAATTAATCAAAATCTTCCTTTTTGTGCAGGAAGAAAACAATTTCAAGGCTAGAATGAGACTTAATGAATTGTTGATAAATTTGGAAACTAATATTGAGTCAACTCTACTATCTTCTATTTACAAAAGTGTTGAAGATGTAGACATATTGGTTGTGCCAATTTTGCAAGATTCACATTACTATCTTGTTTGTTTCAATTTCAAAAACGAAACAATTGATGTCATAGACAATATGAAAGGGAAAATGAAAGCGAAACAAAAATATCGTGTTACAAGAATGGTAATATTCTTTTAAAATTATTATATTATATTAAATGCAAAATATTGTTATAGTTAGCAAAGTGACAAATTGATATTGAATTTCTTTTTTATTGCAGACACAAGTTATGTTAAACTACTTGGAAAACCATTTTCCAAGTTTATATAACAAACTTGAAGGAGTTGTTCCAACAAAGGTAGACTTGCCTTGGCAAACAGATAAGAATTTTGTTGATTGTGGTGTCTTTGCAATGAGACACATGGAGACATATAAAGGACAACCAATAAATGAATGGGCAAATGATTGTGGCTTAAAAGAAGAGGCTGAGCAATCTGTAATAGGCCAATTAAATGATCTGAGGATAAAATATCTTTCAAAGTTGCTGTTATCAGATGTAAATTTGTTGCATGATAAAGTGATGTCACAACTAGAAGACTTTGAAAAGATTGACATATCTGAAAGGGAAAAGTTGAAGAAAGGTGCTGAAAAAAGAATCAATCAAAGAAAAAAGAATTATTGCTGAACATCCACTAGTAGTGTTGCTATAAAACAATAGTAGTTTTATTACTGTGTACTTGTAAAACAATAGTAGTTTTATTAATGTGTACTTGTCTAAACATTGGATATTGTAGTTTTGTGGATTCTGTCCAAATGATCATTTCAAATATTTTGATTCAAATTGGTGAATATAATAGTTTTGTTTACAAAATGCAGAACATATATTTCTGAATATAGTACACAAATCAAGAATATTTCATGTACTGTATAACATATATGTTATATATAAAATCCAGTACACTTTTTGTTTGTTTTATTTAATCATGTACATATTTGGGGTATTTTGGTATAATCCAGTACATATAAATCCACTAAGGGTATACATATAATCCAGTACATATAATATATTACATATAAATCCACTAATGTTATACATAGAATCCAGTACACATATATCTAGTATATTACATGATTGAATCCTATTATAATTAGTATTATACAATCCAGTACATAAAATCCAGTACACTTTTTTTTTGTTTTATTTAGTCATGTACATATTATGTATTCTGGTATAATCCAGTACATATAAATCCACTAAGGTTATACATATAATCCAGTACACATATATCCAGTACATATAAATCCAATAAGGTTATACATATAATCCAGTACATATAATCCAATATATGATTTAATCTTATTATATGCATAAGATAATACAATACATATTTGAATCAATGAGATATAAGTGATTGACAAAATCATCATTTCAAAATAGATCAAAAATTCTTAATACAACCATATTCTAAAAATAAGGAAAACAAACTAAAAGATATAATCATAAAACTTGAGAAGTCTCTAATTGAACTTTTGTAGTATTTTGGTTGACATTTAAAGAACCATCACCAATATCTCTTGTTGTTGGACAACTACGTTTGTTGTGGCCCCTCCTTTTACAATTCGCTAAATGGTTATCTGAACCGAATTCGTTATAACTGGACAAACCTAATTCAACTGTTTTAACCAAATTCAGTCAAATTCAACCAAAATATTGTTCCCTCCATCCCCCAAAAAAATATCCATATTTCTATTTTAGTTTGTCCCTATAAGAACGTCTACTTCCAAAATAATTTTATTGATTTTCATTTTCACTTGTAATTACACCATCACAAAACTATATTGAGTGTAAATTCTAAGAACACTCTGCATTTTAAAAGGGTAAAAGTTACATCCTACTATTAGATAATTCATAATTTATGCATTTTTGTTCGTTTTTCTATTTGGTGGGCGTGTTTTGGGTTGAAGAAAGTATCATTGAGTTTCTAAAACCCCGGTTCCTTGGCCAACGAGTCGGATGAGGTGATCTTTTCCTTTTTTTTGCTTTTATGATTTTCATACGACATTTTTTATTATTTTCAGATGCCACTGTTTATGTTAGAAGTCTGCTAAGGCCTTATGCTTGCAGCCTTCAGTGTTACTCTGGACCAAGGTGGTGATAGAGCAGCCACTAATCAGTGGTTACATTCTAATTCATTTAGAAATGGCTTGTGGTGATAAGGATTGGTACAAATTGTTGGCTTATCTATTTGCAGGTGTGATGGTTTAGGTTGGGACATGATTGATAAAATTGAGGGTTTAGGTTTTACTAAAAAGAAAACGAGTTAAATTGGTTAAATGGGCTAGAAGCGGGTAGTAATATAGTTTGTTTATAAGGCATATAAACTTGTTATAAAATAGATTATAATAATTTAACTCATGCAGAGGATATGTCACTGGTAGTATATAGTTGTCACTTTATGAACAAGCCCCTAATTTCAAATTTAACAGGAGTTGAGAGAGTTGTTTATAATGCTACTTTCGATGGGAAAAGGGTTGTTAAAAAACCCATCTAATCGACCCCTGAAGACATCATAAGTTTCATAACAAATTATAATTACTATAATCAGTTCATATGTTCTTTCATACTACATATATCGATTCTGATATGAGGTTTTGTTATTTTTTTTATTTTTTGAGTGTTTGATGTAAAAACATATTGTTTTATGCAGGTAAAGGTGGAACATAATTTAGTAACGTGTTTATATTGCTTCTTATAAAGTTTTGTAATTCCTAATAGGTTAAAGCTTCAAAAATGAAAAATTATGTTACAGACCAATTGGTCCAATTATTTGATTTTTTTTTAACTCTTAGTATATTATGTATATTTATTTTGTTTGTATAATTTGGAACATGAAGCAAGTTAAATCATGAAGGAATTGCCAATTTGCCATGTTGGTGACAACACACGCAAGGCCACTGAACTACATTTCTTTTTTAAGCTTTATGAGGTTGGAAATCTTTCTCAGAAGCTACATGTTGAAGAATGGAACCAAGCACTTTTGATCACCAGACAGTTGCTAAGTAAAGTTCAAAAATTCAACATTTTCTGGGCGAACTTGTTTGCTTACAGTGCAATTTGGCCTTTTGTTTATAGGAGCAGATCATTCAAGATGCTTAGATGAGAGTCTTCTATTTGATTATTTTATTATTGAAGTTTCAAGTCACTGTAATCATATTTTTAGTGTTTGGGCAACTTGAATTGCTTCTGGTTATCTGATTTTATCATGAGAAGAAATTGAAGGGTTATAATGATAGATCCAAGCATAAAGAATGACATTTTAGGTTTGTGTTATGTATTTACATTCATGATATATGTTTGTTCATGCTATATTGCAATTTGATAATTTAATGATTATATAAGATAATTATTTAAAAATACGTTGTTATAATAAGCGATTTGGAAAATGGGTCGACACTGCTGCATCGTGCGGGTTTTCAACTAGTATACGCACACACACATTACTATATAATGGAGATTGGAGAGAGAAGGTGGTATGTCTTAAATTTAAGAACTATACATGTACAACTCAATATTACAAGATATGAAACGCAAGCGGGATAGGCACCATTTCAAAACCCTAGACTCATTTCAAAATTCAAAATTGTTTTCTCCATCTCTCAAGGATATTTCACCGACGCCACTGGCCGAAATTCATGGATGGTCACCTGTGACACCATAATCAAAGGCCTAGCAGGTTCGAAATTTGAATTCCCGCTCATATCTCAAAACCCTATTATCTCCTGCTCATCACCCTTGTAGCAATGTTGGATGAAAACACGACCCATAGGGGCTCGAGTTATAAGACGACGAAATTTGAATTCCCGCTCATATCTTCAATGTTTTTTATGAATTTTGTTTGAAATGCTCCTGGTTTTTGTTTAGGGTGTGGCTAAATGTACCCCCCTTTTGAACTTGTCATACCCCCTCCCTTAAAATATTAAATACAAATTTGCTAAAATCAACCCTTCAACTATATAACACAACCAAAATACACCAAATATTATTTTTACTTTAAATTCTACTAAACGTATCCCCTCTTACTTGTCATACCCTATACAAAATATAAAATTAAATTCATCCAAAATCAGATTTAATTGTATGAACCCTAGTTCCTCTTTGTTCAAATTCGATTGAACTGAGGCTCGATTGTTGTCACAAACATAGGGTTTTCATTCATTGAACAAAAACGAGTGTAATTGTATATGAAACAACTACCTTAGCTAACTAATTCATGTTCGCTGCTTGATGAACCGAAGTCGAACCGTCGGGTTCTTACATGCCTTTTTCTTGATTTGTTTGAGATTGTGAATATCTTTTGTTTACGCAGAGTTTCGCAAAAGTTAAAGGATTGTTTGGGTTCAATTAATTTTGAGTTTTATGCTCGTTTTAATAGACTTTGAGTTTGAGTTCGACTATGGTTATTTAGGCTTAGATTTCGTATTTATTTGATTTTTAAAAGATGAATTGATGATGATAATGATTCCGTGATGTTTGAGTTTTGTAAAAACAGTCCCTCACGTTTTTGTTTAAAGGTTTATGGATCTTTTTAGTTAACTAAAAACATAAGGTTTACTTGTATATATTTAAAAAACCTAAGGAGGGGGTACGACAAGTAAAAAAAATACAAAGGGGGGGTATATTTAGCATAACCCGTTTGTTTATCATCTTCGTCCCTTTTAAATGCTTTTGTCACGGAATAATTTTTTTATCAACTATTTACCTGCGCATGCAAATATTTATGATGTAGAAAGTTCCAGCATTAACATCAATAAGTTCCAGCATTAACATCAATAATGTTGAAAAGTTGGTTAATTGAACCAAGAATATAATTTTAATGCATATCCATTGAAATACGCATGAAAACAACATATTACATACTAAAAAAAAAGAATATGATTTGGGTATGTATTTTCCAATTCTTGTTGCTAACGTTCTTCTTGTTTCTTCTTCGAACTGCTACAGGTCAAAGTGTTGTTTAAGCTTTCTGGTTCATCAATGATGCTTTGTATTCTGTCTTCGTACGTATAACACATTTAGGTATTTTTTTTGTTGGGTCAGGTTAAATTCAATCTTGTATTATGGGAATTAAAACCAGTCATCGGGTATCTGTTAATGCAATTTGGTTATTATGATTTGAAGACCGAACCCATTTCCTATATAAATCAAAAACCCGCGCGATGCATGGCTTGGTATGATTCATGGAATTGAACCTCATCAGGTATGTATTATTTGGTTTCAAGTCATGTTCTTCGATTATTCAATTTTTTTGATTCCATATTTGTTTATTTTATGGCTTAGGTCACGTTTCCTTTTGTAGGTCGAGAATGTGGTTTCATCACGTTCGTCAAACTCTAGACAAAGGAGGGCATACCATTAAAGTGAACTATTGTAATTTGAAATTGACTCACCATTACAGGGTATGATATGCAGTTTGATATCAAACAAACCTACTTTAACAAATTAACAATTTTGAACAAAACCATTTAGCAAGTGTTCATTTAGAATATACAATTGTTGCCTCCAAACTGTTTGAGGGTTAGTAGCCATTGTAAAAAGTAGATCACTATGAAAAATGATTGTTGTTTGGTTACGTAGCTTGACCATTTATTGTCTTTTTCAATTGGCAAGGAATGTGCTAAACTCAATGGGGTTTCATGTTGGTGTTGATTACATCTTCAATTATGGGTTAAATCTAAGAACCCTAATCATATTCAATCAATCACAACATGAACAAGAACATCAAATTAGTAAAACTTACATGTAGGAATCAATGATTTGGAAGAAGATGATGCCATCATGATTATGGAATTCGATCCCGTTATGATGTCTTAGTCGATGGAACAAATGTAATAGAGAAATACGTAATGGTGTTTCTTTCTCTAAAACTTCAGACATCTAAAGGGAATCGTTTAACCTTATTTTATACTTTCAACTATTTCCATCAAATAAGATTATGAAAGTAGAGGGACCAATTATGTCAAGTTGGCAAACATTAATTAAATGGTAGAAGGCCATTTATGTGAAATTCCAACATTCTCCCACTTGGCCGAGAAACCATTTAGGATGAGTATTCTTTTAGTTTGGCCAAGTTAAACACTCATCAAGTTTTAAGTTAAAACAGTAGCAGAAAAATACAGTCATTGAATTGCACTTAACTCAAGACCCCCATTAATCATACTAAAGTTTCAAAGTAAAAAAATTATTCTTAAAACCAAAATGACTGAAATAAACCCTTTAATGTACAATATTGTTTTGTACAAATTTGTCTATATTTCATAAGGTGCACGAGTATTATTATATATAGACAAATATTTTATAGACAAATTATGAGTATAGTCACATGCATATATTATGGTACCAAATTAAGTGACAATTTAAATTACATCAATCAGGTTTAAGGTAAGTAGCATTTCACACATTCATATGATGACATGTTCTTAGAATGCTATGTGTGTTAGCCCTATTATAAGAGGGTTGACAAGCATTTTAGATGCAATAATATACTCAATACAAATATGTTGTCTTTCACTTATTCTCGCACAAAAGATAATTGCGTCGATATGAACTTTAATGGCCTTGAAATAAAGTTTGTAATTTGAGTCAATTAAGTAATCTTTAGTAGCATTATTTGGCAGATTTCATAATACCATGCCATAAAGCATCTTTTAAGTTTTGATTATGACTCCTAAAAAGACCTTTTTCTAAAATGAAATAATATTCCCATATTGATTTCTTATCATCTTTAGAGTTTATAAAGACTAAATTTAAAATAGCCAATAAGTTATAGGCTTTCGTTAATGAGCATACATAAACACTCCCACTCGTCTTGAGATATGTACATTTAATAGTTTAATGCTCATATTAAATATTCAAGTATAAGAAATCAAGTTAAAGATATTAAATGGGAATCTCACATTAGGAAACTATTGTGAACAACAAAACAATAGGTTGGTAATAAGTCTCGTTAAATTGATAACTTTCCGTTGATACTCATAATCAATAAGACTTAGAATAAAAATAATAATAGATTAACTTATTTATCACCATTAAAATAAGTTATTAATAAGTCTTATAATATTGATAACTTTCTGTTGGTACTTGTTATCAATAAGACTTAAAATAGTGATGAAGAAAAGAACTCATAATTATGACATGTAACCACTCACAATGTTAGTAATAAGTCTCTAATATATTGATAACTTTCCGTTGGTACTTGTTATCAACAAGACTTTGAATGAACATTGGTAACATTAAGCAGTCATATTTATTACATGTCATCATTTACAATGTTGGTAATAAGTCTTTGATATATAAAAAATAAAGTATATCAAAACACCAAAACAATGCACTAAAGCAATGTTCGACTTGAACATTAGCTTCGCTTTGGTTATGACCAAAATTCAGGTGTTTTCAGTATATTAAAGTAAGGTTTTACTTGAATATTGCATTTGTGTTGGCTATGACCAACATTCAAGTATTATGAACATAATAAGGAAAAAAAATAAGGCACATAAATACAACACATCTCCTTTGGATAGAAATGAAATATTCATGTAACTTAGCCTATATTTCATTATGTATACCAGACAAATAACTAGCCTTTAGGTTCATTATTTGACAATACACACAATTGCATAAAATGGTTACATTAAACTCAATGTCAAGTCAAATAATATCACTTTGGTTCAATCATTTAACCTTTCATTAAGTTTACCACTTTACATTCATATCAAAAGTATTATCATGTTTTTCTTGCAACATCAGAACTGGTGATAATTTCTCATCATGATGCTTTAATTTGTTGACAAATAATATGGGTAATTTTATACACAAGTCATGATTTATTAATCAATGTGTTTCATAATCTCAAATAATAACCGTGAGAAGGCTTTCAATATAAACCAAAACATGTTTGATGTTAGATCATCGAGTAATAATATGTAAGTTAATATTTGATAATCTAATATCCAAAACATATTCAAAAATTAACCATATTCTTACTATCAATTTTCAATTGAACAAATAAATTAGCCACCGAACCTTATCGTATGAAAATAATCATGTATGATATTAATGTTTGCGTATGTAATCAAACATAAGATAATTGGTCGGTTGATGATCATGCAAATCAATGGATAAATGAATGTTTATCCAAACATCTGACAAAACTCTAGAACTTGTATGTTTTGAAGGTTTTAGTTAATATATGAATTCCTTTGAAAATAATCAAATTGCAATTCCTTCTTTAAAAATTCCACTTGCTTAATTTGTTGCAGATTGTGTCAGATGTTCCCATGCTTATCACGAATAAATAAAATTGATTTCGATACAATTTGAAAATCAATCCACAAAATCATAACTTTATATCAAGTTTCTGATTTCGTATATACTCAAACTGTCGTCGAAATAAAATCAATTTGTGGCAATCGACGATTCCGATAAATAATAAAAAAAAACATCATCGATCAAATTTGTAGTTTTTAATATCGTAAATCAAAACAGATCAATTTCTTGAATTGATATAATCAACTTGCTCTGATACCACATGTTGATTATATCTTCAATTATGGGTTAAATCTAAGAACCCTAATCATATTCAATCAATCACAACATGAACAAGAACATCAAATTAGTAAAACTTACATGCAGGAATCAATGATTTGGAAGAAGATGATGCTATCATGATTATGGAATTCGATCCCGTTATGATGTCTTAGTCGATGGAACAAATGTAATAGAGAAATACGTAATGGTGTTTCTTTCTCTAAAACTTTAGACATCTAAAGGGAATCATTTAACCCTATTTTATACTTTCAACTATTTCCATCAAATAAGATTATGAAAGTACAGGGACCAATTATGTCAAGTTGGCAAACATTAATTAAATGGTAGAAGGCCATTTATGTGAAATTCCAACAGTTGGATATAGTCTAAAGTTCCAATATTGGGTGTTTTTTCGTGTCTTTTTTGCATCTTCTCCTTCCCTTTTCATTTTTTCTTTGGATTCTTCTGGTGTTCAGTTGCTGTGTCGACTGGCTAATTTCTTTCGCCATAAATAATACTGCATTTACAGGTGTGTTTTGTGCAGTTTGCTTTGCAGCATGTTTTATTTTGTGTTTTTTTGATTGAATGGGGTTAAATGCAACAATTAGGTTTTTTGCTTTCTTCAGCCGACTACAGGTTAAAAATTAGCTATTTTAACATTTTTTGCTAAAAGTATTTGTGTATGAGTTCTTTAAATTGACCATCATCAATTACATGATGAAGACCTTCTGCAACAATTCAACAAAGTTGCATCTGAAGATGATGTTAAAAATATTTTGTCTCCTGATGTAAGCAACCATTTGATATCTGAGGTTAGTCATATGCATCAAGTTACTCTTATTAAGGCCCTGTAATTCTATATGATAATCATGGCACATGTTGGCTGTTGCTCTCTTATAAGTTATGTTGCTATATGTTATTAAGGTCCTGTAAAATCAGGTAACAAATACTTTTTGTAACAAGTTCTAATTAGAAGTGTAGGTGCATAAAGCCCAAGACATTGCATCAAAGAGGGGAAAGCTTTTTGACTGAGGATATATTGTTCTTGATCCGAAAGGTATCTTATCTCCTTTTCAAACAGTTTATGTTTTTTTCTTGCTGCACATCTTGATTGAAATCAAATCTGACTCCTTAAAGAAGAATATTGTCGTTGTGTAGAATTAAGGTAATGAATGTCTATGCACCCATAAATGATTCACAATAGCACCTCACATAGAACAAACAAAGGTTCTCCTGAACACACGATAGCGACGGTTAGGTTCCGCCATGGACATCGTTTGTGGCAGGTTCTATGGTGGTGATGAAGATGACTGCAGATGCAGACTGTTAGGGTTTCTGTTAGGCTTCTCCTTCTCCTCCATCGCCCTCCTCCTCTCCCTCATCAGAGTCATCATCTGGTTTGTCGCGTTTGTCTCAATCTCTAATTAAGATTTCTACAATTTTTGTTACCAATACATATTCTTGTTTTCATTGTTATCTTTCTTTTACCTATATCTTCTTCTCCTTACCAGGGTGGATAAGATTTGTCTCGCTCAAACCAGTCTGCTCCCACACAACATAATCTTTTTTTGGTGAATCTTATATTTTATGTGTTCATTACGTTAAAAGCTATATTAATATTCTCATAAATACAGATGTATTTGTTGGATGTGTTGTAGATCCTACTCTTGGTGGATAAGAAATCAATCTGAAAGGATGCTAGGTAGGCATCAATTAATCGTTTGACATACAAAGGACATATTTGGTTATACAATAACAATTGTCTGGATATACAGGTGGTGTTTGTAATTTGGATATGTGATTTTAAAGTGGTTATGTGATATTAGCTAAACTATATCATGTATTTTTTTTTTCCCAGGGGTGCATAGTGGACGAAACTTTTCTTAATTTTCAGGTTTTTTATGGTTTTCTTAAATGTGCTCATTAGGATTGAAGTTATTTGTAGCTAAATGAGAGGCCTGTTTAATTTAAGTGTTCTATTTCAATTATGAGTATTCAACCTTCATTTTCTAGAATCTAGAAATCCAAGCTTGAGGTTGCTCTATGTGACACTCGAATTGATTGCATCAACCGGATTTATGCCCAAGTTGACAAAATTCATTCAAGAGGTTTGTTGAATTTTACTTCCATAGAGAAGGTTTGAATTTTTATTGATAAATCATTGAATAAACATCTGATTAGTTCACTGAAGTTCTGGTTTTATTTGTTCTATTTTTCTCAACTTTTTTAGGCACATTGCATCTAAACACTGGGCCATGATTTTGGGTAATTTCTCTAATTTTTTATATATTGATTCTTTGTATAATCTCTAATGATCAAGATACATTACTCTTTGTTTTGTTGTCTTTGATTCAAATCTATAACCAATGCATGCGTAGCTACAGAAAATTAGCCTCTTTGTACAATTGCTTTCATACACATAATTTTATAATGAGATGTTATATTTGTTTCTGCACAATATTTATTTTTTATAGAGAGACTTGTATATTGTATGTAGGGTTCAGGTGGATGTATGATTTGTTTCTACACAACATATATTTGTTTTTCCTGCAATGCTACTATGTTTTTAACATAATTTTGTTTTAATTTTGCAGTATATTAGAGTTGTTTTGCTGGTGGATTATATGTTCTCATTTGCTAAAAATCTCTGTAATTTGTATGAGCTTAAATTTTGCTCAAATATTAGGTCTTCAAGACTCAATAACGTCATTGGCAAATCTTTTTTTCATCTTTATTTGAACTTGAGTTTATGAGATTTTTTACCAATTTGAATTTGGTAAATTGCATTCCAGTTGAATTGGATTTGTGATCAGGCTGCTGAAGGTGCAAAATTGCAGGTGCTTCAAGTATCATTGGTGTTGATCTTAATGCCAACAGATTTAGCTTGGTAAGTTGCAACAAATCTAATTATTTTTGCAGCTTTATGTAGATGTTAAGATATGAAACAGATGTTTTGGGACATACATCAGTTCATCATGTCCTTCTATTCAAGTTAATATTGTTGCAGAGTCGGGGGCAGTTGCTTACCTCTTTTGATTATTGTAGATAAACTTAATTGAATAGGCTTTCTCTTTTTCATGTTTCCTCTAAATGTTCTCATTTTTTTGTATTTTGCATATAACTTGCCTCTTTTTATTATTGTAAATAGGGACGGGGATAACTCTGTGCATAGAAAAGACTTTGGCCGAATCTGGTGTTGCTAGAGAAGATGTAGATTACATAAATGCCCATGCTACATCTACACAGCCTGGTGATCAAAATGATTATGATGCCATCATTTGTTATTTTGGATACAAGTCTGCTGTAATGTTAATTGAATTAATTTATTAATGTATTAAAACATAATAAGCAGATCAGTTTTAGTAAGTAATTCAAAACCTTAATAGCATAAGAATGAGCTGTAATTTTATACATACATACATACACACACACTATGGGTGGAAAGATGGTGTTAGAAAGAATCTTTAATGATACACAATTGTTTTTTTATTAGGATAAACTTGTATATGAATAACTTATTTTTTTAGAAATTTGGGCACAAAGCTGCATTTTACCATGGCAGTATGAACCCAGATAAAAATCAAAATAAATGTGTGACTATGTGTTTTCGAATGGTTATGATGATCCAGTCTTTTGGTTGCTTAATAAATGATTAATATTCAATAAGAAGTCGTAAGTCATAACATAGATATTTTCAGGTATTAGTTAACCAGATGTGTGGTTTGTTATACATTGTTCTCTTCCTAAATCCATTGAAGGATACTACTGTGCATATTTTTGCTTAGTGTATTGTACCACCAATTTTCACAAGTTAGCATTTCTCAGTTCTTTCCTGTACAAGGTATTTCTTTCTCTTGTATATTTACAAGTTCAGAGTTACTCTCCATGCGGGGAATGAATGTCATCCGGATTAAGCAAAGGTCTCTTAAATAATTTTGACAAAAGGACTGCTTTAATTAACATACATTAATGACAATAGCACTTGACATACAACAAAAAAATGTGCTCTTGAACATGTAATTTTTTTAATTGTGGTATCTATAACCTATGTTTTATAAATTAGTTGATAGGTTTGTAAGGCTAACGGTATTGATAAATTAACAGAAAACAAGTACAACGTTTTAAATTGTCAACGCCGCCGCATCGCGCGGGTTCCCGACTAGTATATATAGGGAATAGATAATTTGAAAACCCCTCCTTAGTGCGAAAACCGTGAAAACCATGCAAAATTCATGTAAAAAAACGTTTTTTTTGAAATTTTTTTACAGGTTTCTAACACTATTGGGCACATTTTTATAAAAAAAAATCAAAAAAGCGCCAACCACATATTTTTAAAAAAATATTTTATAAAACCATGTAAAACATACGTAACAAAACGTAAAATAAATTTGTCAGATTTGACGCAGCGTTACGTATGTTTTACATGGTTTTATAAAATATTTTTTTTTAAAAAATATATGGTCGGCGCTTTTTTTATTTTTTTTATAAAAATGTGCCCAATAGTGTTACAAACTTGTAAAAAAACTAAAAAAAAAACGTTTTTTTACATGATTTTTACATGGTTTTCACGGTTTTCGCACTAAGGAGGGGTTTTAAAATTATCTATTCCCTATATAGTTAGGCTACAAAGGCAAAAACCTTAAAAAATGTAAGAAGAATCCATTGCTTGACATGTGGCAAGGATTAATTTTAAATAAAAAGGACAATTATGTAATTTAACAATTAGCGGGCATATTCAAAAAATTAAACAGTAACCAATTAGCATCAGATTCGGAATCATAATTTACTTCCATTTTTAATTTCAATTCAACAACGAAATCACAATTAAAAAGATTAAAATCACGATCTGTCGGTGTTTATGGTTTTGACGTTAATGTGTCGTGTATATCAATTTACGATTACGGTCATTCATATTATAAAAGATTGACGGTTCTATCGAATACAAATGAATTGAATACAAATGATATCGACGGTATGTTTTGCGAAATCGTATTGTTTGATTTCATTAATTTTGATAATTAAGGCGTTTTATGGTGTTTCTGCATCATTTTTTTGTGTTTATGCGTATTTTTGGAATATGGTGTTTAACATGCATTATGATGCTTATTTTAGCATATGATGTTCATATGTAAGATTAGGGGTAAATTATACGGTTGATATAATAAGGTGTTAATTTGTTAGGAAGTTTATTCCAAAAAAATTACGTTTATTTTAAGTATATGGTGTGTAACATATACTTATAGCGTTTTTATGAGGCTATGGTGTTTTATGTAAGATGTTTGGATAATTATTTTTGTTGAGACGATATGGTGTTTTAATATATGGTGTTTTTTCAAGTTTTGGGGTAAACTATATGGGCAAATTGTATGGTGGTTTTGTTTGGTGATTTTTTTGTGTAAGGTATGGGGCAACTTATTTGTCCAAAATTGTGTGGTGTTTTGATTTATGGTGTTCAGAGAGTTGTTGGTGTTTTATTTTTATTTTTTAAGGTTTGGAAAACTGATATAATAGTGGAATTGAAACAATATCACCTAAATCAGGAAAAAAATCGTACATTTTTGATGTTGAAGATGGTTTTAAGCCAAAGTTTGGCAAGACTTTTAAGACACTGGATGATGCATATATCTTTTACACAAAATATGCTACAGCTGGGGGTTTTGCTATACGTAAGGGTACTGAATATAGTGATTCAAAAGGTGTTAAAAAGATGAAATATCATGTTTGTTCAAAAGAGGGCATAAAAAAATGAAAAAGATTGACACATTGGATGATTCTCATAAACAAAAGGTTCTAAGATCAAATTCTTCAAAAAGGACCGGATGCAATGCACACATTCGTTTGGAGTTCACTGATCATGAATGGAAAATATACAAATTTGTAGAAGAACACAATAATTATTTTGTTGAGCAGCAGGATATGCCATTTCTGACATCATCAAGACAATTGACACATTTACAGAAACATATGATTCATAGCATGTCTAAAATAAACTTGGACCTGTTTAGGCTTTCAATGTAATGAGAACTATATTTGGTGGTTTTGAAGAGGTTGGTGTAACTAAAGAAGATTGCAAGAATTTTTAAAGAGAAATAAATTTGTTTATTGGGGAATATGATGCTGAAATGTCTGTTAATTTTCTAATGAAAAAGGAGCATCTTCCAAATTTTTCTTGTGAATATTTCACCGATGATGAAGATTTATTAAAAGGGTTGTTTTGGGCTAATAAAGATGCTAAGAGGAATTATTACACATTTGAAGATGTTATGTCTTTTGATGCTACGTATCGTTCCAACAAGTTTTCATATTTTGTTTTAAAAAGAATTTTATGCCAAATTGTTACTTATTAATTTATTTCAATATGCAGTTAATGATTGAAACACTTCATTATTCATGTGTAGGTATTCTATGGTGTTTGTTCCGTTCATTGGTATTGACAATCATTATAACAATGTTACGTTTGGTGCCGCGTTATTGGGTTTGGAGACTGCGGATGCATATAAGTGGTTATTGAAGTGTTTTCTGAAAGCATTTGGTTATGAACCAAAAGTGGTTGTTACCGATCAAAACCCATCTGAGAGGCCCTGAGTCCCGGGAGTCCCCTCGGTTGGCAAACATTAAACCCATAGTCCTTAAACCATATTTACATTACTATAGCAGCGGAATTTATGGTAACAACATAAAATATTATACAGATCTAAACAAACATTAATACATAGCCCATATCTTTAATAGTTTTATAACATAGCCAGTCTAAGCCAGGGGTAGTCTTCAACATATACCATGAGCCCTCCTGGTCTCCTTCCTCAAACTATTCAACCTGATATGCATGTAAAACAAGTCAGCTTTATGCTGGTGAGTTCTAAGTTCATTTCTTTGAAAAATCCTTATTCATTCATTTCATCACATAACATCATAACATAATTACATAACATACATAACCTCATAACATAATTCATCATTCATACGGTGAAGGAACTTCACCGTCAACTGCTGACCCTGAAGTCAAACAGGCTTGTGCAGCACAAGGCTCTTAAACTATCAACCCGAAGTCGATAACTTATACATGCATAAGATTTCCTCAACTGACGACACACAGTCGGTAGGCCTATGTTTCCACAGGACTCTTAAACCATCAACCGAAGTTGACGGCTCATACCGGTACAAGACTTCTTTACATATCATAAACGACTCCTTTCACCGTTGTGCTCAAGTTTTGCCCAACCGCAGCCAGCAAAACTTCATTTCCTCCTCGACCTCGGTCGAGTGTCTTACAAAAACAAAATCATTTCTTTCTCAACCATCGTTGAGACTTAAATCTTTCTTTTCATCTCCAATGAGATTCTTAAAATCATTTACTTCTCAACCGCAGTTGAGACTTAAAACATCATTTATTTTACAACATTCTTTACTTGAAAACATTCTTTATATGAAAACATACCTTTCCTGAAAACATGCTTTACCTGACCATAATCAGGTTAAAATCACCTTCATACAATAACTTTATAACATACATACAATCATTTTCATAAAACAACTTTATAACATGCATATCAGCCCAAAATGATAAGACATTTAAAACAGGGCTATAAGAACTCACCTGATGTCTCACGGTAGCAAGATCACTCACAAACTGGTACTAATGGTGTAATTATGCATTAGTTTATGTTTAATAAGTTATTTAGGTTTTAACTTACTGATTAGACCTTTCTGAACGTCCAATGTCAAAGACATTGCCTTGATAGTCAGAATAATCTCGGATTAATCAAATAGTTAATGTTGTTGATTATAATGCTAAAACAGTTCCTAGACAGATTAATGGCTTAGAAATGATCAATCCTTATTATTGATTACCCAGATATCATGAAATATCACAATGTAGTATTAGAATAGGTTTAATAACCATCTTTAACATACTAATCTGACTGTTATCATAAACATCAGATAATCGTCCCAATGAGTATGTTAATGATTGTGATTAGTTTGAAACACTTAAATTTAACCTTTGCATTTCAAAGATTAACCAAACTAATCACCTACATTGTCATAATCAAATGGATTAAACCATTATAATCATAGTTGTGATTTCATGCAAACCGGGCATTACAACGGATCAAAACAAGGATTTAACTGTTAAAACATTATGTTCTTCATTTATAATCAATCCTAGCCATCATCTAAGCAATAATCAACAATCCTAACTATGTCATTACGTTCAAAATCAAGATCTAATCAATCAAAATCGAACTAGAAGGTTAAAACGAATCATTACCTAATCAGACGGATATCTGACGGCACAACAACGATCAGGACTTATAAACACGTTCCCCGATGCGATCCTTGAAGTTTGGAAGCTTCAAATTGAAGTTTAGGTGGTAGAAAATTCGTCTGGAAGAGGCTGAAGTTCGATGGTTTGAAAACTTATATTCTTCTGCATGAAATCTGATAAAGAAGATCAAACCATTCCACCGCCTCACCCGTCGCGGAGGAATCATATATTTTTCAACCATCGTGTACCGCGAAGAATCCTCAACCTCTCCATCGTGTACCGCGACGAGTCCAGAAGTTCCATACTTTGAAAATTTTCTTCGTTTCGCGATTCCGGACAATCCGTAACTCCGTTTCGTACACGGTTTTCGCCAACGTTCACCATTTCTAACGTACTATCATCCTGTAGTAATTACCATTTCTTGCCTATACGTGAGACTTATACGTTGGAGAAACTGTCTGAATTATTTGTGAAAGAAATAATTACAAGACACGGAGTTCCAGTTTCTATAGTGTCCGATCGTGACACACGATTTGTTTCAAGATTCTGGAAACAGTTTCATGAATCGATGGGCACAAGACTCAATATCAGCACTGCGTATCATCCTCAGACCGACGGACAGTCTGAAAGGACTATCCAAATCTTATAGGACATGCTCAGAGCTTGTATTATTGATTTTGGTGGTAGTTGGGATGATCATTTACCACTAGTGGAATTCTCGTACAACAACAGCTATCATGCTAGTATTGGAATGCCACCATACGAGGCATTGTACGGACGACGTTGTAGGACACCCGTGTGTTGGGGAGGAGTAGGACAGAAAGAAGTGGGAAGTAAAGCTGCAGTATTAGATTTGACAGAAAAACTTCAACTAGTTAAAGCGCGAATGAAAGCTGCACAGGATCGACAAAAGTCCTATGCCGATAAAAGACGGAGACCAATAGAGTTTGAGGTAGGTGATCAGGTACTGTTAAAAGTTTCGCCATGGAAGGGGATTATTCGATTCCGGAAAAGAGGAAAACTGAGTCCGAGATTTATTGGACCTTTTCGAATAATGGCACGGGTCAGTAAGGTAGCTTACCGATTAGATCTGCCAGATGAACTGGGTGGAATTCATCCGACATTTCACGTTTCACATCTGAGAAAATGTTTAGCAGATGATGTAGCATATGTGCCGTTAAATGACATTGAAGTTGATGAAAAGCTAAGGGATATCAGTTGGTGTTTTCAGTTTGGTATTTGATATTCTTTCTGATATCAAATTCCACTTTCTTATATGAGCATCAACAAGGTCACTATTTGTGTAGTCTGCAGTAGACCTTCTCAACAAATCAACCAAGCGAGAATAACCATCTTCAAACTCATAAAACAATAAATCCAGCTTCTCAAATACTGATGACTGCGTATTTATAAAACCAAAAAACAAATAACGATATTTTAAAATGTTGTGAAACATACAAAACTTGAATAATTATACTTAAAAGATTAAAATATTAGTGTTATACTAAATAATTTAGTTGTTTTATAAATAACACCTCTTCATTTTTTCCTTCATTTCCTTCGGTTTATGTTCTATATTTTCTTCAGTTGGATAACTCTACGTTATGTTTAAAAAATGAATTAGAGTATTTGTATGACTAATAATTTTAATTATAAACACATTCACATGAGAACAAACTTACCTTTTGTCCAGAAAAGCCACATTGAACTTCAGGAATAATGTTAATTTCTGAAGCAGTCTCCTCCGATGAATCATGGTGTTTATTGTCAACTGGATTGATGTTCTCAAAAGAAGTGTTTTGTGAAACTGGTACTAAAAAATAATTACCTGATACGGAGACTTCATGCAATTGATTTTGACTGTTGATAATGTCATTACAGATATTCTCATCCGAATCAAACCTCATCATGTTCTCTTCGAAAGGTGTAGATGGTCCCCCCTTTACTCCACAATTTGTAGGTTAATTTTGTCTCCAACTGCTGAAGTAGTTTCCTCCGATAAAATTATTTTGTTTTCGAGTTCATTAACAACACATGTATCCTTTTGTTGTTTTTCTTTTGTTTTATCTGATTGAATAGTCTTTTTATTCTCCAACAACTTACCAATATCAGAACCAATCATGTAGTTTTCTAAGTTTAGAAGAGTTTTCTTTGTAAGTCAATGAATAACATGCAAGAGAGAGTGTAGTTTTTCCTTTTCAGAATATCGTTAACTAGAACAAGCTAAAACAAAAGAGTAAGAGAAAAAAATTAAAAAATAAAGAATAAATATGTTGTTAAATAAAAAAAACAAAATAAATGTAAATTAAGTTGAAAGTTTTGTTATACACCAAAAGAAGCAACGAACCATTAAAATGAGCATCCGCTTTCCAGGTTGTTTTGTTCCTCTTCAAGCATGTGATAACATAATCACATTATTTGAAATCTTGAATAAGTACCGGGTTTTACGGATGTTAAAAATCTTTGATTGAAAACTCAACAACAGTGAAGAATGCAACCAAAAAATTTTAAACGAATTTCCTATCCGCATTACGGATTTGCGAAACTCTTTTGAAAAACTCCATTACAAAAGGCTTTTTTATCCAAGTGGTGTTTCTTAATTGGCTTCTCCATTCAGCAACTACAATATCTTTATCACACGGTCGTTTCTCTTCAACGGGCTTTTTACCATTTGGTATTCCCATAACCTCATTCACTAAGTCTGGTGTTATGTGAATACAACAACCAACCACATTAAGTGTACTTGTGTGTTCATTGTAATTATTAACCAACCAAAATGCTAAAGTAGGGATAGTGTCTACTTTTAAATTTAACACATTACCAAAACTTTTTTCTACAACTACTTTCCTTTGGTGGTTATTGAATGTGAAAAATCAATTAACCAGGTTTGATGGTGAAATTCTCTAAAGTGTTTTCCTACCGTCGAATTTGTAGTAGTGTTATCTGAATCTGTTGCATGTCGAGTCGTTTTATCATTTGCATTCTCGTTAGGGATAGTGGTGTTTATCTTTCGTTTTCTGGTAGGTGGACCTTTGTGTTGTAGGAACAATAGCTTTCTTGATTAAGTGTTTGCTCATCTTCTGATGAAACAAAATCAAAATCATGTTCCTCCATAACAGCTTTTCCTTTTATTTTGGTGTCAGATTCTCTAATATCAATGGGTTTGCTTTTGAGATCAATCTCACATGAATAATCAGCCAAGTCAAGTATGATTGGAGTGGATTTGGTGCTAGTAAATTTACTGAAAGATGTCTTTAGAGCTATTCGCTCACTTTTCTACAAAAGGATAAAACCTTAAAAGTGTGAGAAGCAATATGGACCGTAGATCCATGGTGTTTGATGGTTAGATCAACGCTGTGGCATTTTTGTAAATAATTTGGTGATTTTGACATGCATAATTAATCTAGATGGGCAAATCCGTCATTTGGCGTTTTTTAAAATCGAACTAAAACACCGCAACCTTCGTCTTTTTACGTAATTGACGGTAAAAACCTATTTTTTTCCGAAATTAACACCATCGTAAACAAATGGCTTCCGTCGATCAATTCTCGCTGAAATACAAACGTAAGTTGATAATTTTATGAATTTTGCAGTTTATAGTTCTCACGTTTATCTGAATGATACTTTAACAGATAATCGAAGTCACATGTCTACTCATACTGAATTCATAATCGACAGTGAAGAGGGTCAAACACGTAATATGCTAGTTCTCACCGTAGAGGTAAAGTATGGCATAACATGAACTATTCTTATTACGGCATTATGTATTGGTTTGTGGTATGAATTTAAATTTTGCATGGTGTTTTCAGGTGCTTTTAGTCTGTTTTTATGGTTCATGAACTTTGGTGTTAAAAGTTATTGGGAGTTTTTAAATATTTATGGTGTGTATGTTAAATGTGTACTGTTGTATGCTGTTTAAGTCTACTGTTGGTATATTATGTTATTGCGTTTTCATGGTTCATGGTTTTAAATATTTAGTATGTTTTTATGGTTCATGTATTTATGGTGTTAAACATTATTGGGCTTGAATCTGTTAGGTGTTAAATATTGTTAGGAGTTTTATTATTGGTGTTTACAGTTGTGGTGTTTGTTGTATGTTTGATGTTTGCTGCTACAATACTATGAAATGTTTATGTTAAATGTGTACTGTCATATGTTGTTTTAAGTCTACTGTTGGTATATTATGCTATGATATTTTCATGGTTCATGGTGTTTTATACTATTTTTATGTGTTTGTTGTAAATTTGTTAAATGTGTTTGGTGTTTATAACATGCTACTGTTGGGTTTGAATTGATTAAGTGTGGTATGAAGTTTTATTCTTTGCTACTTTACATATATTGTAATATGCACGTGTTTTATTGCATATTCAACTATTGGAGTTAGTTGGTAAATGGTGTTTTTTAATCATCAGTTAGGAAAAGTCAACGGATAGCTCAAAAGACATCTTTCAGTAAATTTAGTAACACCAAATCAACTCCAATCATACTTGACTTGGCTGATTCTTCATGTAAAATTAATCTCAAAAGCAAACCCATTAATATTAAAGAATCTGATACCAAAATAAAAGGAAAAGTTGTTCTGGAAGAACATGATTCTGATTTTGTTTTATCAGAAGATGAGCAAACATTGAATCAAAAGAAAGCTATTGTTCCTGCAAAACAAAAGTCCATCAACCAAGAAACGGAAGATAAACACCATTACTCCTAAGGTGAAGACAAATGAAAAAACAGCTGGGCATGCAAAAACTTCAGAACAACCCCACTACAATTTCGATGATAGGAAAATACTTCAAAGAATTTCACCATCAAACCTAGTTAATTGGTTTTCCACATTCAACGACCAACAAAAGAAAGTAGTTGAAGAAATAGGTTTTGGGAATGTGTTAAATTTAAAAGTATAGTATCCCTACTTCTCTAGCATTTTGGTTGGTTCATAATTACAATGAACACACAAGTACACTTAATGTGGCTTGTTTTATTCACATAACACCAGACTTAGTGAATGAGGTTATGGGAATACCAAATGGTAAAATGTTGTTGAAGAGAAACGATCATCTCATAAAGATATTGTAGTTGCTGAGTGGAGAAGCCAATTCAAAAACACCACTTGCTTCTTTTGGTGGTATAACAAAACTTTCAAGTTATTGTACATTTATTTTATTTTTAAAAAAATTTAACAAACTATTTATTCTTTTATTTTTAATTTGTTTTTCTTTTACTCTTTTGTTTCAGATTGTTCTAGTTAGCCATATTCAGAAATGAAAAACCTACACTCTGGCTTGCATGTTATTCAATGGTTTACAAAGAAAACTCTTCTTAACTTAGAGAAGTACATAATTGGTTCTGATATTTGTAAGTTGTTAAAGAAGAAAAAGACTCGTCAAACAGATAAAACAAAGGAAAATAAGCAAAAGGATGCATGTGTTGTAAATGAAATCGAAAACATAATGATTTCTGCCCATTCTGGATTAGAAGTTGGAGACAAAACTGACCTACAAATTGTGGAGTACCGGGGTGTAGCATCTACACCGTTTGAAGAGAACATCATGACAAAATTGACTTACAAACTGTGGAGTACCGGGGGTAGCATCTACACCTTTTGAAGAGAACATCATGAGGTTTGATTCTGATAAGAATATCTGTAATAACATTATCAACAGTCAAAATCAATTACATGAAGTCTCAGCATCATGTAGGTAATCATTTTTTAGTACGAGTAGTTTCCCCGTATGATGTTTCACAAAACACTTCATTTGCGGACATAAATCCCGTTGATGATAAACACCATGATTCATTGGAGGAAACTACTTCAGCCGTTAACATTCTACCTGAATTTCAATGTGGCTTTTCTAGGCAAAAGGTATGTTTTTTCATATAAATGTGTTTATTATTAAAATAATATTCATACAAATACTATAATTAATTTTATAAACATAACACAAAGTTATGCAAATGAAGACAATATAGAACATGACCTCCAAAATGAAGGAAATGAAGCTCAAAATAAGAAAATATTGAAGAGGTGTCATTTATTTAACAACTAAATTATTTAGTATAACACCTATAGTTTAATATTTTAAGTATAGTTATTTAACTTTTGTATGTTTTTCAGCTTTTTTTAATATCGTTATTTCTTTTTTGATTTTATAATACGCAGCCATCAATATTTGAGAAGCCGGATTCATTGTTTAATGAGTTTGAAGATGGTTATTCTTATTTGGTTGATTTGTTGTGGGATCTGCAGACTACCCCAATAGTGACCTTGTTGATGCTCAAATAAGGTGGGATTTGATATCAGAAAGAAAATCAAACATCAACTGACCTTAAAGAAACACCATTTTTTGTCAATAAGCTTCTTAACAAATTAACACCATATCATGTCAAAATATAATTTACCCCCAATTTACATATAAACACCGTATACTAAATAAACGTTATAATATATGTTAAACACCATATTCCAATACGCAGAAACACAAAGTTTCGTATATGTAACTCAAAAAATTTCGTATATAACTTTTAAAATTACATATATGTAATCAGTATGTGTAACAAACAAATTACTTTTTTTATCCCCATGATGGTGGCCTAGTGGTAAGGAGTGAGAATCCATAATGGAGGTCTAGAGTTCAAAGCCCGGCACCACCCAATTTTCCCTGGGTCACGCGATTTACCTCCCTCATGTTGGTCGTAGGACCGGTCGGTGAGGGGCGCCTAATGGTGGCGTTCACCATTTTTATTTAAAATACATTTTTATAAATTTTTTTTTTTGCATTTCTTATCTTATAATTAATGGAAATAAAAATGAAAAAAAAAATTAATTGGTAATGATTTATGAGTTCAAATTTTAGGAAAATTGCTAGTTTAATTTATTAGTTCAAATTTGGCATGACAGACATTTTACTTAGAAAAAATTATATGGGGTAGTTTAATTCTCTTAACATCATAAATTATCAAGCTAAAATAAAAGGTATTATTGTCTTTTCTAAATCAACCTCAAATATATAAATTTGTTTTATGAGTTCAAAGAGTACGAATGATTAGCATGTAAAGAAATTAGCTTCTTAAGTATCAATTTATGGTTTCCAAGTTCTAATGCATACATAAATCGATACCTTTGAGGCTAACTAAATGTTACTAAGCTAATGTGTTCTCTTTATATGTGGCGTCTCCTTCCTAGTTGTTAATGTGTGAGATGTCAAAGTTCTAATGCATTTTCAAATTAGCAATCTTGAAGTTGATTTCATATGATTTCATTCTTGGAGCACATTAAACTTTGGTTAACTTGTTCGGACTTATCGTTGAATGTATAACATTATTTGGCATGATAGAGCTGAAAGTCCAAATTGTGTTCCCCAGCTGCCACTTGGAACACATTGCTAGTTAGCAATGATTACTTCTCAAAAACACCATTTGTTTTTTGAAGAGTTGATGGGTTTTCGCATGTTATTTGTCAGTAATTTTAGTTTTAGTTTAAAAGGGGCACTGATGACTAGTCGGTGGTTTATTAGTAAAGACTTTAGTTTCAATGATGTGAAGATTTCTTGTTTCTAATTTAAAACCTCTCAATAATCAAATAGTTAGGATATGAATTGCATTCATCTTTAAACATTTATTTGTCACATATTCATTACAAGGAAGGTTGTGATACCTATACTTGGAATGACACCCTATATTTTCATAACCTTTAGGATGGGATTAAAAATTAAGATTGCTAATCGTAGAGTGTTTTTTTAGAGGGGGAGAAGACAAGTGATAGAGCTTAATTGAATATTTATTACTTATTATCATGTGTTGTATTTATGGTTTTTAAAGTTTTAGGTTATGTGACACTATAAAAAGCGAATATTCTCATTTGTAGTAAACATAACACATACAAGAGAGTGTTAGAGTGTTCTTTAAATGTAGTATCAAGAGCTCTTTCTCAGGAACTTCATAGATTATTTATTCATTGAGTTTGAGAGCATGTGAGGGTAGGTAATATAATCTTGTTAAATGTTGAACAATTAATATTATACATTATTTTTGTTCGTTAGTTTACATTACATTATCTTACTATTAGTATCAACATAATCAATTATAAAGTATGTTTCGTTATTAGTTACTATGGTTTTATTCAAATTGATATTTTAATTCATTAGTTCAAAATTTTTGTGTTAAGATTATTTGCTTATAAAAAAATGTCATTTTCGTTTAAATGAGCTTGAGCCCGACTGCCCGAGCTTTATATAGGAGTTCAAGCCAGCTTTTGAGCCCAAACAAAATTTTTATTTATGCCATCTATGAAAGCCCACCAGCCCACTCACTTTGCCACTCGTAATAAAGGTATTTTTAAGATATGACAAAAGTGAGTTTAGAACATGAATGCCATATATAAGAGAAAACCAGGTGCTTGACTCATTTTGTGCAGGGGACGGGAAGAGACCGCATCGCTTTGCAATTTGATTTAGGCAACCTTACCCTACACGTTTGTGAAAGAAGTTTCTACATCTTGTAACAATGACACAAAGGTCACAAAACAACAACCTTAGCAGTTGCTCTAAAGCCTGCCCACATGAAGCACCATATATGAAAAATATAATTAAAGAATCAGTTTTAAGAACGGTAATTTATATTCTTTCTCATAAACATACCTGAGCAACCTTGAAGAGCTCATCTAGTTCATGATACTAAAATGTGCATTGTGCAAAAGATCATACCTGTTGAAGGTAGTAAAAATCACTGTTGTAAAAATCGGCCTAGGCGACCGCTTAGGCGCTAGGAGGCCATTTACTGTGTCGATTTTGGCCTAGGCGGTGCCTAGACGCTAGGCGGGGCTAGGCGGCCTAGTCGGGGCCTAGGCGGGCCCTAGGCGGCCTAGGCGGGGCCTAGTCGGCCTAGGCAGATTTTATATTTTTTTTCGATTTTTTTGACTTTTTTATGGTAAAAAGGGACCAAATTCAAGATTAGTTAGACATTTCTTAACCCAAAATCCTTAATATGTCTCTGAAACATCGAATCCAGCCACTTAACATCGAAATTCATCTCTAAACTTTGAACTTGGTGTTTAAGTTTGCTTTGAAATACTTGACTTAGTATGTTTAAGTTTATTTTTTAAATTATTTGAAGTATTATTATATTAAATTATTGATATTGATGTGTGTATATAGTATATATTTGTAAAATTACATATAAAAATTCCAATCCGCCTAGCGCCGATTAATCCCTAGGCGGTACCTCGCCACCCGACTAGCGCCTAGCGACTTCTACAACCATGGTAAAAATACGATTAGTCACATAAAGAAGTGATATCCAACATTAAAAAGTGAATATGAAATGTTACTTGCACGATTCATAACATCTGGTATTCGTGGCTGTTAAAGGTGATAAAAGTAAAATGGTAATGAATCTGATCTGACTATCAATTTGCAGAGTAAAATTAAGCTTTATGAGCGAAAACAAAAAGGCTTACTCCTTGTGTGCATTATACATACAAGTCTTGTTCCTATTTTATCAGGCATGCCCACATTAAAAGATCGGTTTTACTCCCATGAGGTAACCTAGCAGCATTTTGATCGATATCTATTTAATTTTTTACATAGAGCAATTGCTTGATCGTATGTTGGATTACATCATATAAGGCAATCTCAATAACTTGCTTGCTATGAGGTACATCAAGGAGCCTATCATTGCTCTATACTGACACTGATCAACTTCCGCCCTCCCAATATCAGGGCCTAATGAAGTTGCCTTGGATATTAATGTACCTAGAGTTTTGCAATCAGCAAGCTTGAATCTTTCAAGAATGTCCTTGACATACTTGGATTGATTTGATTTGACATTTATAACCAGTCTCTTCATGTTTGAGGCTTGAAACAGTTTTCTCAAGGTTTCAATGGTTTCTTTATGTCTTTTCTGCTTTATAAAACTCTGCTTTAACATGTATTGACTCAAGTTCTTCACACACTTGTGCATAAAAACGTTTATAAGCATTTAACTTTTCAAGGCATTCAAGAGTATACATATCATCATTTACCTTTGATAGAATATTTTTCTCAATGAATCTCCCATCCATTCATTCATGTATAAATATTGTTCCAGATCCTATTTTATCTCCTATACACAAGGGATGTATATCTAGAATGTAAATAAATAAGATTACAATAATAACTTTATATTAAATACATCTATTACACCCCCTGAGTCGAAGCGAGAGGGGAGTGGACGCTGAGATTGGAACGAAAGTCTTCAAATAAGATGCGGGGAAGGCCCTTGGTGAAGATATCGGCAATCTGGTGTCTGGATGGGACATGAAGTACACGGATGCGACCTTGTTGAACCTGTTCCCAAACGAAGTGGATGTCTAGCTCAATGTGTTTCGTCCGTTGATGTTGAACAGGGTTTCCGGATAAGTAAATTGCACTAACGTTGTCACAATATACCAAAGATGCATGTGAAAGGGGATGGTGAAGTTCCAGCAGAAGATTGCGAAGCCAGCACAGTTCAGCTACCGAATTTGCCACCCCACGATATTCAGCTTCAGCACTGGAACGGGAGACAACGGACTGGCGTTTGGAGGACCAAGAGATAAGAGTGTCCCCTAGATAGACACAGTATCCTGAAGTAAATCGTCTAGTGTCTGGGCATCCAGCCCAATCCGCATATGTGTATGCTCGAAGTGTCATGCCGGAGGGAGGAGATAATGTGAGACCATATGCTGATGTACCTTGGATGTATCGTATTACTCTTTTTAGGGCGTTCCAATGAGCAATAGTGGGTGAGTGCATGTGAATGCACAATTGTTGAACGGCATAGGATATGTCTGGACGGGTCAATGTGAGATATTGTAAGGCGCCTGCGAGACTTCAAAATAAAGTTGGATCATCAAAGATAGCAGCATCGGATGTCCCGAGTTTGGGCTTTGTGTCAACCGGTGTGGCCACGGGTTTGCAAGAATGCATGCCAGCCCGGTCTATGATGTCTTATGCATAAGACTTCTGAGACAGAAACAGGGTATTGTGGTTTCTAGTTACCGTGATGCCCAAGAAGAAACTAAGGGGGCCAAGGTCTTTCATTGCGAACTCGCGTTTGAGGTCCAACAAAATGGAATGTCGAAGCCTTTCGGAGCATGTAGTAAGAATGATGTCGTCCACGTAAATGAGCAGGTAGGCAGTGTCTCGGCCATGATTGTAGGTAAATAGGGAGTTCACACCTGCTTTGCCTGAATCCCAGTGTGGTGACAAAATCTGTGAAACATTGGTACCATGCACGGGGAGCCTGTTTGAGGCCATAGAGTGATTTCGTGAGAAGACAGACATGATCAGGGTAGTCTCGGTGTCGAAAACCCATGGGTTGGTGCATGTAGACGGTCTCATTTATATGACCATGTAGGAAGGCATTGGTGACATCTAGTTGGTGTATTTGCCAGGATTGTGCTAGTGCAATAGTGAGAACGGTCCTTATGGTGGCTGGTTGAACTACCGGGCTGAAGGTGTCACCACAATCGACCCCGACTTGTTGTGTGCGGCCATCACACATCAGGCGTGTTTTATACCTTTCTAACCTTCGATCCGACTTGAATTCGTGGCGAAATAGCCACATGCTACGGATTATGTTCATGTTGGGTTGTTTTGGAACTTACTCCCAAGTGTTGTTTTTAATAAGTGCATTAAACTCAATAGTCATGGTTTGGTGCCATTCCGGTGTGGATAGAGCAATCATGGGTGTTTTGGGTATGGGGGCAATAGTGGTGGTGTGGAGGCTGAAAGGTTGTTTTATTTTGGTTATACCATCCATGGACCTAGTGCGGATGGTACGAGTAGTGGAAGGAGGGGGGTGTGGGAGGATGCATGCTTGTGGTTGTGTAGGGTGGGGGGTTAGCTGTTTGAAGGTTTGGTGGGGCAGGGGTTTTGGTCTGCGATTGTATATAATTAGGGGAGCAGAGGTGTGCTTTGTGGGTGCAGGTATGTTTGGGGTGGATGTTTGTGAAAGTGAATTTGTTGTGGGTGTAGAGGGATGGTGGGATGAGTCATTTTGGGAGGGTGAATGTGTAATTTGGGCATTGTCCCAGATGCGGATGGGATGGGAAAACCTCAGAAGGGGTTGGGGAGTGGGTAGGGGTTGAGAGAAGTGGAAAGGTGGTTTCATCAAACGTGACATGGCGACATGTGACGATTTGTATCCTCGGTGTTGAGTTGGGTATCCGAGAAAGACACAAGGTTTGGAGCGTCTTTCCAGTTTGTGAATGGTGGTTGAGGGAAGTAAGGGGTAGCATAGGCAACCAAAGACACGTAAATGGTTGTAGGAGGGTGTACGGTTGTAGAGAAGTTGGGTAGGAGAGTGAAAGTTGTGGAGTTTGCTAGGTAGAATGTTGTGTAGGTAGGTTGCCATTTCAAGGGCATGATGCCAATAGGTAGTGGGAAGGCCTGAATGAGCTAGTCAGGTGCGAATTATGTTATTAATGGAATGGATTTTTCGTTCTGCTTTGCCGTTTTGAGATGATGTGTGGGAGCATGAGAAGCGAAAAAGCATACCATTTTGACTACAGAATTGTTGGAAAGATGTGTTAGCATATTCCTTACAATTGTCACATTGAAATTGTTTGATTTTGGAATTAAATTGTGTGTTGATAAGTTGAGAAAATTGAAGAAAAATAGAGAATACATAGGACTTTTTGCTAAGGGGAAAGGTCCATAAAAAATTAGTAAGGTCATCCAAGAATAAGAGATAGTAACAGTGGCCACATGTGCTTACAATGGGTGAAGTCCATAAATCGCTATGTATAATGTCAAAAGGTAAGTAAGTAATATTAATAGAATCAATAAACGGATGTCTAATGCTTTTACCAAATACACAAGATTGACAAAGTTTAGAATTGAATTTTCCAAAATCAATAAAACTAGAACATTTAAGAGAATGCAATAAATTTGAGCCGGGATGTCCAAGTCTTTGATGACAAATGTCTTGGGTGACGGCTGCAAAAGTGGATGGAGAGCACAACTTGGAAGCAAGTTGAGAAGTGAGTGGATAAAGTTCCCCGGAGCTAATGGATCGTAGGATAGGGATCTTGGTCTTGAGGTCCTTCACAAGAAAACCAGAGGGGTCAAATTCAATAGAAATGTTGTCAGTAATTAGGCGTCGGACATAAAGTAAGTTTTTGATTAGGTTTGGTGCATAAAGAACATGATTAAGTTGAAGTGGTGGATAAGGTGGATTAAGAGTTTGATTGCCAATACCAGTGAGCGGGATGGTTTTACCATTGCCAACAACTATATTTTCTAAAATGCGATTATTAAAAGAGGAGAAATTACCAAGAGTGTTTGTCATATGTGAAGTGGCTCTAAAGTCCAAATACCAGTTGTTGTCACGGGTATGGAGAGACATGTTGTAAAGTGCCTGGTCAATGTCCGTTGGGGCATAAGACGCAGCATATGACTGGGCAGGTCGCGGTCCAAGTAGTCTAAGAGCCTGGGAAGCAAGGGGTTGTGTAGGTGGGGTTGTGGGGTATGGGTAGGGTGGGCTTGGATACCAGGGAGCCCAGGGATGTTGTGAAGTGGCGGTGGATGCAGTGGCCCAAGGTGGGATAAAGGATGGCCAAGACGGGTATCCGGGTGGGCCTCGGCCTTGACCGCATCCATTGGTGCTGCGACCACGTCCCCGTCCACGCCCGCTTCCACGATCAGCCGTTGTGAGGAGATAGTTGTGTTTTGGTTTGGGGTTAGGTTGGTGGGATGGGTCGGTTTTTGGTGAAAAGGCTGTAAGTGCGGCCCCAGCAGTAGCAGAGTGAATGGATTGGTTGGCTTTGTGTGATTCTTCCATGCAGAGGCGTGACCGGGCTTCATAGAAATCAGGGAGTGGGGTGGTTTGTTGTAGCATCATGGCTATGTGTTCGTACTGTTTGCTGAGGCCAGAGATAAGTTGGAGCACCAGGAGTTGATTTGAGACCGGGGAATCCACGTTCGCGAGTTGGTCAGACAGTATTTTGAGTTCTTGGCAATAGGCGGACATGTTGCTGAAGTTTTCCAAGCGTGTATTAGCAAATTTGTGATCAAGGTGAATAGCATGTGCAGATTTGTTGTCTTGAAACAGGTTTTCGAGTGCGGTCCATGCATCAAAGGCAGTGGTGTTGGGTTTTAGGATCGTGTGGAGGAGGTCGTTGGAGATTGTACCATAAATCCATTGAAGGACAATGGCATCGATCCTATCCCAAGTTGCGTCAGTGGGTGGTGTGGCTGGTTTGTCAGAGGTGATGGTGGCCGGGGCGGGTGGTGATACTTTTGGTTGAAGGTGATCAAACACGAGGAATGCACGGCAATGAATTTTGAAGAGTTCCAACCAAGAAACATATTGGCCGGTTTCCATCTCTAGGGTGATCAGGATGAAGTTTTTTGATGTTGGAGACCGTGATGGCAGGGTGAAGTTTGGGATCCATGGTGAAGAATGGAAGGGTTTATGGTAAAGAAGAGGAAGAGTGGCTGGTGAAGTTCGTGAAGGAGAAGGGTTGCGGCTGCGGTGAAGGATCGGTTGGAAAAACCTAGGATGATACCATGATAGAATATTTTTCTCAATGAATCTCCCTTCCATTCATTTATGTATAAATATTGTTCCAGATCCTATTTTATCTCCTGTACACAAGGGATGTATATCTAGAAAGGGTTGCGGCTGCGGTGAAGGATCGGTTGGAAAAACCTAGGATGATACCATGATAGAATATTTTTCTCAATGAATCTCCCTTCCATTCATTTATGTATAAATATTGTTCCAGATCCTATTTTATCTCCTGTACACAAGGGATGTATATCTAGAATGTAAATAAATAAGATTACAACAATAACTTTATATTAAATATATCTATTAACCTTGAATGATGAGCTTGAGTCATTTGTCATAACATTCCAACCAAACCCTAATCATGCAATATGGGTCTCCAATGATGCTCACATTTGAATGTTAATCATGTCTGCTATCCTTGAATCCTCGTTCCAACATGTACAGGGGACTACCACTCATGATTTGTGGCTCTCTCTTGAACATGCTTACGCTCCACACACGTTTTCTAGGGAATATACCCTAAAGACTCAACTTTTGAAAACTGATATGAAAAGGTAGAAACTTCATCTGTGTAACACCCGAACTTTCCACACGATTACACGTGTCCCATTTGTGTCCCATTTTAGGTCCCAGATTAAACTTTCTCAAAAATATCGTTCGGAAGCGTAAAAATAACATTTCATAAGTTAAACACACTCAATTTCAAATCATTTACATTTATGGTTAATAAAACTAGTGTGTTTAAGTTTAATACCATCAGAGAATTTTACATAACGTTTGGTTCTGCTTCACAACGTGCCCGATCTGATGGCCCAATGCATATCTATCTTTGACCTGTAACATCACATATAAGACACAATTAGTTCATATGAACTAAGTAAGTAACCCCAATGGTTTCTCAACAACAAAATGTATAAATACATTTTTGACAATCAATATTCAAACTGAGTCATTTCTCTTCGAATTGACTCTCACCAGGTAATAATATCACATTACCAATCATCAACTATTGTTCACAATAATTTAATCAAAATTACACTATGGTGTTCACATTTCTGTACTTCCACCATAGCTATTTGTCAGCACATCTGACTATTCACACATTTGTGATATCATAAATAATTCAAGTCTTAAGATGTTCACCCACCGGTACTTCCATCTAAGACAATTGCCAGAACCTCTGGCTATCCACCATTGTGGAGTCATATTTATTAAGTCTAAGATGTTCACCCACCGGTACTTCCATCTAGACAATTGCCAGCACCTCTGGCTATCCACCATTGTGGAGTCATATTTATCAAGTCTAAGATGTTCACCCACCGGTACTTCCATCTAGACAATTGCCAGCACCTCTGGCTATCCACCATTGTGGAGTCATATTTATCAAGTCTAAGATGTTCACCCATCGGTACTTCCATCTAGACAATTGCCAGCACCTCTGGCTATCCACCATTGTGGAGTCATATTTATCAATTCAATTCCCGAATTAACCGGTTAGCCACACATTTGTGGTTTAACAATTTAGTTCCCGGATTAACCGGTTAGCCACACATTTGTGGTTCAACAATTAAATCAATTTCACCGTCTCATCCGGCTAAATTTTAATGCATTTATATTATGCACACCACACAAGCATAGCATTCGTTTTGAAACTAATAATGCCTTCTCAAAGGTCTTATAATTCCATTAGATTCATTAATCAAGTTATGCACCATCATTCTATAAACACCAAATCATATTAATCAATCACCGGGTCATCCGGTTATTCTAATGCAAATATATTGCATATACATTTCCCATTGAAACTTAACCAACACAAACTAAAGGATTTCTCATCCCATAGTTTCAATCACATGTTTAACATTATTCACATATATCAAATACGCAAGTAGACTCTTTCTACTACTTATATGTAATGTTACAGTAAGTTGGGTAACTTACCTGGTTCATACGGTTGTTCACTTCCTACAACCTCTTTTCCACTTCTGTGAATTGTCCTTTGACTTTCACCACCAATACCTTGTTGCATATTCACACATATACAACTATACTCAATACATACAACACATACAATCAAGTTCAACGCACTTGACTGGTTTGACTTCTTCAAAGTCAATTTATCACATAATTGACTTTATCTTACTGTCTTTAGTAAGTTTTAGTCAATTATTTTAATTAATCATATTTCATGCCTTCTTAGGCATTTCATCAAATAACTGATATTCAGTTATATAAGTTACGATCTTTAATAACTTTTATTATTCAAAAATTCATTTGCGATCATAACTTTTAATGATTTTATCATTAATTCATCACAATCATCATTTAACCCATGGATCATAATCCATATTTCATCTAAAATCATATTCCACCCATTCCTACTAGTTATCACACCATGCTATGGGTTTCATAACACCCGGACATTATCCCGGCTTCAAAACGAAGATTTCACCATCAAAATATCAAATTCTTCGTTTCTAACCACCCTTAGTTATCAACTAGGCAATAATCAATACCCATAGTCATAGTAATGCTTTCAAAACTAGATTTGATTCACAAACTATTAAACTAGTAAGATAAAACGAATCATTACCCAATCGAACGGATTTCTACGGGTAAAACCACGATCAGAACTTGTAGATACGATCCTTGATGCGATCCACTTGATCAAGAGGCTTCAAATTTGAAGATTTGATGGCTTAGAACTGATTTTTCGTGTGTGGGATGGCTGAAATCGTCAAAGATAAGGTTGAGATATGGTTTCTAGAAGAAAATTCGACTTTTTAAGCAAAAATCGCGATCTGATGACATCAGGCGCATCGCCCCAAGTGGAGGTCTTTTCCGGGCGTACCGCGCGGATGCATGGCGGCCAGATTTTTGTCTTATATTCGTTTCACGATTCCGGGGGCATACGGACTCCGTTTTGCGCACGGTTTTCGCCTACGTTCACGATTTTTCAAGCTCTTTCCAATGGTTATAATTTCAAGACCTGAAAAATTCAAAATATATGATCTCTTATTTAACGCTATCTTCAACTTAGCGTATCTTGAAATCAGAGCCTCGTTTCGTGATTTCGCTTACACTCATTCTCTTCATTCTCGAGTTATGATTCTAACATGAGAATTTTGAGTTGTCATAGTAACCATCACAATCGTTCAATTAACGATTATCACAATTACATTTCGTTTTATTAAAAACGGGTCGTTACAAATCTCCCCTCCTTACAAAGGTTTCGTCCTCGAAACCGCTCAGACGTTAAAAGAAAAGAATAGAATTCTTCATCTCATCTTCTGACCCCCACATGGCGTCAAATCCCCTTATATTATTCCATTGAACCTTCACCTGGTTCAGGGATTTGTTTCTCAACTGGTTGACTTTCCTGTCAATATAGTTATCGACTGTTCCACATATTTCGTCTTGTCATAAATTTCCAAATCTTCTAGTGGCACATATACCGATTCATTAAACGTACATTTTCTTAGATATAACACATGAAAAGTATCATGTATACCATTCAATTCCTCCGGTAGCTCAATACGATAAGTAACACTACCTATCAGAGCTATAATTCAGAATGGTCCGATAAAGCGTGGCTTAACTTTCCTTGCTTTCTAAAACGTATCACACCTTTCCACGGTGAGACTTTTAACAACACAAAATCTCCCACATGGAACTCACTAGTCCTCCTATACTTATTAGCATAGGCATTCTGACAGTTTTATGCCACCTTCAAATGAACTAGAATCTAATCTATTCGTTCATTCCTTACTTTAACTACCTTTTTATTTGTCAGTTCTCATTGCCCAACTTCTCCTCAACACCTAGGAGTACAACATTTCCTTCCATATAACATTTCATATGGAGGCATTCCAATACTGGAATGACAACTATTATTATATGAGAATTTAGCCAAAGGTAGATAATTATCCCAACTACCCTCAAAATCTATTATGCACACTTGTAACATATCTCCAGTATTTGAATGGTCCTTTCACCTGACCATCAATCTGAGAATGATACGCCGTGCTTATCCACGATCCTAATTTTCCTGATATCTTGATCAGAAATAATCGTAACAGGCACACCATGCCTAGACACCACTTCTCTAACATATATTTTAAGCATAATTAAACATTTATCCTTAGATACACATGATCATTATACATGATTCTACAATATCAGTCTGCAATTGATTACTTGGTTTGTCTTTCTTTATTCAAACCAAACCATACACTCAAGTGTATTTCTATATACATCTTTCACTTCTCATTTGAATATTCATATAAATATTCATCTCATCATATGTATGAATACAACTTATACATATTATGAATATCCTATTTCTTTACAAATAGGCTTAACTTTGACTTTTTAAAGTCAAACATCATGTACAATGTATTTAACACACAACCACAACCGAATGACTTAACATTCGCGTTATTCATTCATCCATAAGAGCTGTTAATTACACACAATGGTAACTATTGCATTCATTTACATAGATAGACATTCTTATCTACCATTCATGCTCAACCCTTATCATTTAACACAGTACATATGTGCACACAAAACTCCAATTGTGCATCATATTTCCCAAAAGTCAAACTTAAACAATTCAACTCTTGAAATTTGATGTCTACACTCTTGTAGATCATCTTTTGTTCACAAAACATCTACATTAAGATGGTTGTTTACACTCTTGTAAATCAACTTAATCATTATTACTAGTTGAATGTTTACACACCTTGTAAATCATTCAACTACAATAACCACACTAACCATAATTATTTACATCAAATTCAATTAAAACAACAAATCACATATATGCTAATTGCACAAACAATTGTAGTGTAGACTCACCTATTCCTACAACAACAAATTCAGTCACCTGGGTACTTACACCCAATTTGAACACATTCAATTGTGTTTACATCAATACACTCCCAATTCATATGTTCACCAATTGAGTTTTACACACATGATCACAACACTTGTGATTCATTGTCACAAGTTTAAACAACTCAATGGTAACAGGTGACTTACTATCATGTACATGTACATGATTTACCCCCAACGCCACAAAAATTGCGGACTTACATGACAAACACCAACGCCATTTCATTATGGACTTACATGTTAATATTAATGCCACGCACCAGTGGTCTTACATCAGTTTCACACGAACGTGAAACGTCACCCATTATCTGTGTCAGTTATTTTAAACATATAAAGACACTTTTATTAGTTATGCAATTTATCATAACATTAATCAATTTCCAACGATCCAAATACCACCCCATGTGGTTTCATATTCATATACTTCCACACAATGTGGATTATCATCAATTTATAGTGTCAACTATAAGTTATCATTTAGTAACACCTTTCAACTTATGCATTTAGCACATAACATTCGTCCAATACTACGAGACATCTATCAAGTAGTTAGATACCACCCCATGTGGTTTCATTTTCATATTTTCAACATTTCATGACACATATGGTCAATTTACCATTCAATTTATCACAATTACTACAAGTCAATTACAAGTAGTAACAACAAACATAATCAGATAACACATAAACATTAACATATATTATGGTTACATATTAGTGAATAGTTAACTCATCTATTCACATTAACCATAACTTTGACTTTTTAAAGTCAACATCGTTCAACACATACTCACGTATTGACCAATCCACACGCATGTGGATTCTTTCCAATGCCTCACTAAGGAGGACTTACATGATAACCCCATGCCACTCACCAGTGGACTTACATGATAAACCCAATGCCACTCACCAATGGTCTTACATGATAAACCCAATGCCACTCACCAGTGGTCTTACTTGACAATATTAATCATCATTTCCTTGAGACTTCCTTTTTCACCAAGGATTATCAAGATAGGTAATCACACCACCTGTGATTTACCTAAACTCCATATTTTCTCCATGGGAAGATCACACCACTTGTGATTCAACCCATTTTGCATTCACACACTTTGTGAATTGCTTGACTATTTTAGTCAAATTTCAAATAAGAAGTTCACACCACTTGTGAATCATTCTTATTCCTCCATATCATTTATAAACATAACAAATGACAATAACTAAGTAATTTAAATACTTATTACATGTTATTGTCAACACCAAGTAATAAAAAAAAAATTGTTAATGGGTTAACTCCACCCAACAATTTTCATCACCACACACACATTAACCTTCATGGTTATTAACTTTAATCTACTCACTAGTAGATAACACGATTTCCACCAAAATCTTTTTGTACACTTATCTGTACATTTAATTCAACACACACATTGTGTTTAATTCACACACTTAATATGCAGCACATATTATTCAAGACATTACTATCATACCCATGTGACTTACACGCCCATCGGGTATAGGTGCCCATATATTTAGTGGGTCAATCCCATAGTAAACACAATTACTATTCAACATTTGTCACTCAAGACATTTACATCACACTTACTGTGATTTACACACTCAATGTGTATTATTGCCCATATCCCCAATGGGTCAATTACGTAATACACTCAATTACTAACCATCACTCAGAATCAATTTACCTTAATCTCAATATCTAAGTATAAAATGATTTTCATAAAGAACATGTTCATACCATGTTTGCACTAGTAAGTTGGCCAGACATACTAGTTCACTCATTATATGTCCAATTCCTTACTTCATTTATTTCATACTCAAGACATTTATTTCAGTTTCAAATAATCACATTTCATATGTATTGATTCACAATACATTTATCAATTATAACACAGGAAATAGATATGCTAACCTCATACATTCGGCATCATGATCGGGTCTTCGAATCAAACGTTATGTTTTCATATCAAGAGCACAACAGTTTGAGATCAAGACGCACTTGATTCACTCAAACCATTGCTCTGATACCAACTTGTAACACCCGAACTTTCCACACGATTACACGTGTCCCATTTGTGTCCCATTTTAGGTCCCAGATTAAACTTTCTCAAAAATATCGTTCGGAAGCGTAAAAATAACATTTCGTAAGTTAAACACACTCAATTTCAAATCATTTACATTTATGGTTAATAAAACTAGTGTGTTTATGTTTAATACCATCAGAGAATTTTACATAACGTTTGGTTCTGCTTCACAACGTGCCCGATCTGATGGCCCAATGCATATCTATCTTTGACCTGTAACATCACATATAAGACACAATTAGTTCATATGAACTAAGTAAGTAACCCCAATGGTTTCTCAACAACAAAATGTATAAATACATTTTTGACAATCAATATTCAAACTGAGTCATTTCTCTTCGAATTGACTCTCACCAGGTAATAATATCACATTACCAATCATCAACTATTGTTCACAATAATTTAATCAAAATTACACTATGGTGTTCACATTTCTGTACTTCCACCATAGCTATTTGTCAGCACATCTGACTATTCACACATTTGTGATATCATAAATAATTCAAGTCTTAAGATGTTCACCCACCGGTACTTCCATCTAAGACAATTGCCAGAACCTCTGGCTATCCACCATTGTGGAGTCATATTTATTAAGTCTAAGATGTTCACCCACCGGTACTTCCATCTAGACAATTGCCAGCACCTCTGGCTATCCACCATTGTGGAGTCATATTTGTCAAGTCTAAGATGTTCACCCACCGGTACTTCCATCTAGACAATTGCCAGCACCTCTGGCTATCCACCATTGTGGAGTCATATTTATCAAGTCTAAGATGTTCACCCATCGGTACTTCCATCTAGACAATTGCCAGCACCTCTGGCTATCCACCATTGTGGAGTCATATTTATCAAGTCTAAGATGTTCACCCATCGGTACTTCCATCTAGACAATTGCCAGCACCTCTGGCTATCCACCATTGTGGAGTCATATTTATCAATTCAATTCCCGAATTAACCGGTTAGCCACACATTTGTGGTTTAACAATTTAGTTCCCGGATTAACCGGTTAGCCACACATTTGTGGTTCAACAATTAAATCAATTTCACCGTCTCATCCGGCTAAATTTTAATGCATTTATATTATGCACACCACACAAGCATAGCATTCGTTTTGAAACTAATAATGCCTTCTCAAAGGTCTTATAATTCCATTAGATTCATTAATCAAGTTATACACCATCATTCTATAAACACCAAATCATATTAATCAATCACCGGGTCATCCGGTTATTCTAATGCAAATATATTGCATATACATTTCCCATTGAAACTTAACCAACACAAACTAAAGGATTTCTCATCCCATAGTTTCAATCACATGTTTAACATTATTCACATATATCAAATACGCAAGTAGACTCTTTCTACTACTTATATGTAATGTTACAGTAAGTTGGGTAACTTACCTGGTTCATACGGTTGTTCACTTCCTACAACCTCTTTTCCACTTCTGTGAATTGTCCTTTGACTTTCACCACCAATACCTTGTTGCATATTCACACATATACAACTATACTCAATACATACAACACATACAATCAAGTTCAACGCACTTGACTGGTTTGACTTCTTCAAAGTCAATTTATCACATAATTGACTTTATCTTACTGTCTTTAGTAAGTTTTAGTCAATTATTTTAATTAATCATATTTCATGCCTTCTTAGGCATTTCATCAAATAACTGATATTCAGTTATATAAGTTACGATCTTTAATAACTTTTATTATTCAAAAATTCATTTGCGATCATAACTTTTAATGATTTTATCATTAATTCATCACAATCATCATTTAACCCATGGATCATAATCCATATTTCATCTAAAATCATATTCCACCCATTCCTACTAGTTATCACACCATGCTATGGGTTTCATAACAACCGGACATTATCCCGGCTTCAAAACGAAGATTTCACCATCAAAATATCAAATTCTTCGTTTCTAACCACCCTTAGTTATCAACTAGGCAATAATCAATACCCATAGTCATAGTAATGCTTTCAAAACTAGATTTGATTCACAAACTATTAAACTAGTAAGATAAAACGAATCATTACCCAATCGAACGGATTTCTACGGGTAAAACCACGATCAGAACTTGTAGATACGATCCTTGATGCGATCCACTTGATCAAGAGGCTTCAAATTTGAAGATTTGATGGCTTAGAACTGATTTTTCGTGTGTGGGATGGCTGAAATCGTCAAAGATAAGGTTGAGATATGGTTTCTAGAAGAAAATTCGACTTTTTAAGCAAAAATCGCGATCTGATGACATCAGGCGCATCGCCCCAAGTGGAGGTCTTTTCTGGGCGTATCGCGCGGATGCATGGCGGCCAGATTTTTGTCTTATCTTCGTTTCGCGATTCCGGGGGCATACGGACTCCGTTTTGCGCACGGTTTTCGCCTACGTTCACGATTTTTCGAGCTCTTTCCAATGGTTATAATTTCAAGACCTGAAAAATTCAAAATATATGATCTCTTATTTAACGCTATCTTCAACTTAGCGTATCTTGAAATCAGAGCCTCGTTTCGTGATTTCGCTTACACTCATTCTCTTCATTCTCGAGTTATGATTCTAACATGAGAATTTTGAGTTGTCATAGTAACCATCACAATCGTTCAATTAACGATTATCACAATTACATTTCGTTTTATTAAAAACGGGTCGTTACAATCTGCTTATCTCAATAGGGCTCAGATGTATGCTGATCAGCTTGCTAATTTTGGTGCACCTATGGCTGAGAAGGACCTGGTTATGCTTGTTGTCTCTGGCCTTTGGGAAGAGTATAATGGTCTCAAATCGAACATTCTTACTCATCAATCCCCCATCGCATTCTCGGATTTGCACGGTCTTCTTTCATTTCATGATTTTATGATACGAAAACTAGCACCTGAGGTTCCCCTTGTAATCTTGTTCAAGCAATCACGGCTGCCACTACAAACCGTACTTTAGCAACCCCACCAGTCACCACTTCCACTACTCCAGATTAGTTGCAAACATTACAACAACTTCTCTCTCAGCTTGGTCTCCAACTTCAACGAGTTAACCAAGCTCAAGCATTCTATACCACCAGGTCTGGTAACAATTGTGGCCGAGGGCAAAATAATACACGTTGAAGAGGCAACCACAATGCACACAAGGCGATTTCAAAAACTGAACTCAAGGCGGTGGTAACCGTAGTAATTTTTTGGGCCTCTAATCAGAACACTATTGTTGGTACATGCAATAGATGTGGAATAGGCCATGTCCCGTCTCAATGCTCAAATTGCAATCTTGCCACTATACGAAGGCCACCACCCTCGCTAACTATACACATAAGTCCTTATAATACTAATCTATTCTAGTATTAGTCTAATATTCCCCCGCAAGCTAAAGATGGGTCACGAGGGTAGCTTGGACCGTAGATGAGTAAACCAAGGTGAAGGTAAGGGCTTAGTATAGATGACAACTATTTGATCTTCTGTGGTGATGAACTAAACTGAAAACTTCCTGTCATGGGGGGACCCAGTCACGACGCCGCGTCGCTACCACCGCCAACCCAGTCACGGCGCCGCGACGGAGCTGCGACGGTCGCTCCCACCGCCATCCTATCTTCGTCGAATTGAAGCATTCGTTCGCTTCCCACCTTCGCCGCCTCCGTCCTTGTCCTTGTGGTGTGAACCATCGACCTTCGATTCAGAATATTTCATTAACTATGCTCGTTGAGCGGTGGAGCGGCAGTGGTCGAGCGTCAGTTGTCGATGTTCGAACCATCGCAGTGATCGACAGTGGTAAAGCGGCGGTCGTCGAGCGGGGTATTCGGTGAGAACATCGGTGAGCGGTGGTGGAGTGGCAGTGGTGGCACGATGGTGGTGGCTGGTCTGACGGTTGATGTGTTAGTTTAACACATCCGTTTTTGTGCATAATCGAGTCAGTTTTTGTAATTATAATTTAGATTTTGAATCTTTTTTCGTTCCTTTTTACATTTTCTTATTTTTGTACAGGATTATGTCCCGATGGAGTGGAAATGAAGGCAAACGGGCATCGGAATCGGGTGCGGTTAATCGAGCGCGGTTAATCGAGCGAATAAATTGAAGAAATTAACCCTAGGCGGTACGCCCCAGGCCGTGCCTTGATCATCGCCTGGGAACATTCTCTGATTCTTGACCTTCCGCGCGCATCGCCTGGTCAGAGTGCACGGCCGCAGGCGATGTGCCTTAATATGCAATGATTTAACAAACTTAAATCCTTGTGTATTTACCGCGATTATTGGTATAATGGTCCAATCTAAACCCAAACACCAATTTCAAGTTCCCTAATCATGATTTATTTATGTTCAAGTTTAATCATTCATCTTATGGATCCCATCCCTTGGTCAAAACGAGTTATCTTAATCCTAAACAACAGCTTTCAAGGCACAGGATTAAATCAAAAGACTTAAACCCACCTCTGTATGCAAACTACCTAGATAAAGTTAAAATTTTAACCTAATGATGGAGATGGATGAAGGTGTGAGCATTTTGCCTTTTTATTCACTCATTTTTACCTCACTTAAGCATATTACAGCACTGTTTCACTCGGTTATGAGCCGGGGTATGACAACTGCTTTTTAGCTCTTATTCTCTCTTTCTTTTATTTGCACAGGCTCAGCTCACTTAGTGGATTGTGGAATTTCTTTTATTTAGCGGGCGCCATAAGTCTCGAATTTATTTTCATAAAAAAAAAACATATGTGCCAGGTTTAAATTTTAAGTAATCTAGGTTGTTAGTTTACAGAGGTTCCTTTATTCACTATTACTTAGTTTCAGATTTCCCGAATTTTCCAAGTCTTAAACTCACAAGAATCCTGAAGTTAAGTTTATTCTATCATATCCTAAGGAACTTTCTATCGGCTGGGCCTACCAACAAATCCCAAATCAATACACAAGTTAGCCTCTAAAACCTAAGCCCTAATCATAGTCCGATCATCTTCCATTTATAAAATGCAAGCCAGACAAGGACATTTTTCAAGACTCTAGCTATATACATCCTACAACTCTAGACTCAATCAGAAAATGCAAAATAAATAAATAAACAAACCAATATTTACAGAAAGATAAAAACAAGGTAAAAAGTGGAAAAGACTTAGCTGATCATGCAAAATCAGCACGAGTGAGTCTGATCCAAAAAGAAGATAATCAACAGCCGGTCGTTTGCAAATGAAGTAGTCTAAGTAGTCGCCACCCGAATGTAATTGAGTACGAATGGTTAAAACCAGACTGCAAATTAAGAACTCAAACAAACCAACTAGATTAACTGAAAAAGAAAAAAAGACTCAAATACTGACTTGAACAATATTTACAATGACTCAATTTAAGAAAAATCTTTTTGCAAAGTTTTTGATTTTTTAATTTTTTTTGTGTTTTTAACTTAAAATAATTACAATTTCATTATTTAATTACAAGTTTTTATTTATTTACAAAATTTTAGTCAAAATTGACTTCAACTATACAATGACTTAATTTACAAAAAGTAAAATTAAAATTAAAAGGCGCCAGCCTGTCATACCCACACTTAGAACAACACATTGTCCTCAATGTGGATTTAGAACTGGCGAAAGATAATAAAAACTAGAATATAACAAAGTAAAGAGGCGGACTCCCTGATAATTTGTAATCATGTCATGAGTGAAGCCGCGCGCCTTTCTATATACAATCTCAAACTCAAATATACAATTGTTAATACAACAACAAATATATTACAATAATACAAACACCATTAGATACAATGTTACAACATAAACAATAATATACAATTTGAAACAATCATACAACAACAACAAAATATTACAACAACATTTGATATAAATATACAACTTTTATTTTAGTATACAATTTATTTAATAAGTTACAAAAATTATACATACATATTATACATACATTTTGTGTTCAATTATTTCCTACAAGTATAAATTTACAAATTTTATTTTGTTAAAAGTATTATACATATTTATTATATTATTGTACATACAATATTTATTAATTTAACATAAGTAATAGGACAAGGTTACAAATTTATTTGTTAGGTTACAATATAATACATACATATAACTTATTTATTTCTAAAATACATACTAATTATTTATTTATTAAAATTATTTTTGTACAAAATTATTTATTCATAATATACAATTGATTTTATTTATATACTTAAGGCATTAATTATTTAAAATTACAATGTATTTTTACAAGTGCTTTATTTATTTTACAACATTTATATTTTTAACATACAACATATATATTTATTTTAATTTTACATTTACATTCATATTAATATACATAATCTACATACATACATCATCTTACATATTTTACACTCATGTTACAAAACATATACATATACAATTAAATCTACATACAAAATAATATACGTTTAATTGTTATTAATTATTAAACTTATACAAATTTATTTTACAAATTTTACAAACATACATTTTATTATTTTTTTTTTAATAAACTATATACATACATTAATGGACGGTGGTTTTTTTTTTTTTTTTTAGTATATATATAATAACTAAATTAAATTAATTCTAAGTTAATTGCTAAAAACAAAATTAATTCCTAGAACTAGGACTAATAAGACTAAAAAATAAAAATCAAGCTAGTAAAAGTTTAAAATCAAAGGGTTGCATAATAAAAGAAATAAACATAAAAAATTAAACTACTAGATTAAAGTAAACTAAAATCCTAAGATGATTACTAAGGCAAATAATTTAATTAAAATTCTAAACATCCTAAATTAAACTAAAACATAAAATTAAACTACTTAATTAACAAAAATGAAATCAAAATCAACATAGAATCAAAAGTAAACAAACCTTAACAAAATTAAATACTAAAATTAACCTAACAAAAATAAAGAAAAATCGAGTTAAGTGACTAATATAGTCGTGCACGCACAAATACATCACCAATCACCCATAAATCGATATACTTAAACTAAAACTATGTACACTATATACAAGTTGGGCCGAAGCCCGAATCCCTAAGATAACCCTAGTCAGGAGGCTTCTCTTTAATCCATCCTCTGTCCAACCCGTTCAATTCCTTTTGCTCATGATTATCTATGAAAACCAAACGAATGGAACGAAGGAACATCTCACATCTTGTGAACGGGTCAGGCCACCAATATTTGAATTTCCCTGGACCAAACCTAATGCGTGACAAGTAATGAGGAGAATGGATGTGCACAAACCTTGCTGGCTTGGTTCTCCTTTTCTTCAGTCGGTTTGGATCCACTACCTTCCTTTTTGTTGCCTTCTCCCGAGGTGCTGTGAAATTCAGTGGAGTTCCATCCTCTATCTTCCCTACGGGCCGGCTCTGGCGCTCTACCTCTTCCACTAACACTTCTCCTTCGATCATAGGTAGTTCAGCTTCCTTCTCTTCAGTCTCCTCAACATACTCTTGAGCTTCCACCTGTGTTCCCACACTTAGTTCTCTACTTAACAATGCCTCTAATATCTGTAGATCACCAAGTGGGTCAAAATGCAAATCCTCCCCTACAACAGATGGTATATCAAGCAGCTCCTCACCAAACTCATCTTCCCAAGATTGTTCTTCAGTGACTTCATCTTCCTCCTCCTCTTCTTCATCATCATGCTGAAATTGAAATCCCAAGTAGTTACCATCCCAGTCGTATGTAAATCGTCCCTGATTTGTCACACGGGATGCTGTTATGCACTTAATGATATCTTGGATTTCTCTATCTCTTTTTCCCCTGGCATCTCTTAACCATCCATTCAGATCCCCTCTAGATCTATATGCATACATGAAGCACTGAACTTAGAAACAAGACCTGAAACCTAAAAATACAACCTAGACTCACAAGACTCACCACAAAAGACTCACAAATAAAAGCAAAACAAAGAGAAACACAGACACAATCAAAGCTAGTTTCGCTATTGCCTAGTGTCCCCGGCAACGGCGCCAAAAACTTGATGCGAGCGGTCAGTACCCTAAAAACAAGACTAAATTAAAGCTAATTAACCTATGCTAAAGACACTCTAACTAGCCCTAGACCTAGACTTTGACCTAAACACCTAGTAATAATCGGAAATCCTAAACTAGACCGCTACGTAGGCAAGTGTACCTATCGGTGACAGTATAGCTTGTGGAAGACCGGATATCGAACCCTAAGGACACTAGTTTAACAAAACTAACCTAGACTGTGAACAAAATAAAGTAAAAGAAAAAAAAGGGGGGGTTTGGTGCTAACTGATAACCAGATCAGACTGAAACTGACTAAGGAAACTAATACTAACAACTACACTAAAAACATCAAACTAAACTGATAATGAATCTGGAATCTAACTGCAGTAAAGAAAACTGGTGTATCTAGGCTGGGATTCAAAAGTATGACAGATGCTGACTTGGACTGATCTATGAAGGATGAAGACTAGGATCTTAAGGAACATACTAAGGAATACCTAATGGGACCCAGATCAGATACCAGGCAACTCAAATGGGAATCCTAAGGCTGTAATGTATGCACTAGTCTATCGGGTCACCTTCCGGATTTTCCCGATATGCATTTGCACTCAAACGGGTGAATCACCTCCCGGATTTCTCCACCCGTTTGTATCCTAAGACACTAGAGAGCTATAAAGTTGGCAACTTTGACATGGATTGACACTAACACTAAGTAGATCTAAGACAACGCCCTCCCGGGTCGTTTAACTCAAAATTCCTAAGTGTTAGAGACCAACCATCTAACCTATCACCTCCCGGATTTCTAGGTTAGGTTACACATGCTAATAACTATACTTAATGAAGTCTAATCCTATGGAATGTGATCAACAACCCATAAACTAACCTAAAACACAAAGTAGTAGGTCTAACATGCATCTATGTGTGGAAAGACCTTCCTAAACACATGTGGATCAAACATACACCAAATATAATCATTCAACATCCATAAAAACCATCAAAGATTCAAACTTTACAGCTGATTACAAAGCATATATCATCCATGAGCATAAATCAAGTCCAAAATCAACAAAGTTCACAACTTTATCATCCAAAACCTAGATACAACCATAGATCTAGCCACAAAACATACTAACAGTAGCTAAACAAGTCTGGATAAAGTCTAGAAACATCAAAGATCAAAGCTTTAAACTAAAAACATGTAAAGAAAAGGAAAATACTCAAAGTGGTGCTTCTTCTTCACTCCAACAAGCCCTAATCAAGCCCCAAACTCCATGGTTAAGCTCCAGCAGCTCCTAGGCTCGATTAGGGTTCCAAAGACGCAAAAGAAGACCCCTAAAACGGCTGGAATGCGATGAATTTATAGAGGGCTTGAAATTAGGGTTTTAGGGCTCAAAATCATCTTAGGCGCAACGCCTGACGTGGGTGCAACATGCCAGGCGTTGCGCGCGGGTTCCCAGCAAGGCTGGCGGCCAGATGATGCCGCGCGTAACGCCTGAGGTGGGCTGCACGCGATAGGCGTACCGCCTAGGTCAGATTCTCTTGATTTTCTTCGCGTAATCATCCGATCTTGATTCCGACGCCCGTTTGCCTTCATTTCCGCTCCTCCGGGACACATTCCTGCACAAAAACAATAAAATGTAAAAAGGAACTAGAATCGACTCAAAATATAAACAAAACAAACGAAAACGGACTCGAATATGTACGAAAACGGATGTGTTAAACTAACACATCATGCCTACAGTCCTCAGCCGCCCGACTAAGTTGTCCCGCGCGCACCGCCTAGCCCCATGCACCCCCGCTAGGCGGTGCGCCGCACACCTAGTTCAGCTCCAAAACCCTAATTTCTGGGTTTCTACAAAAGCAACGCGACCACAGCCGTTTTGAGGACTCTTCTGGCACCCGGAAATCCTAAATCTCGCCCCTGGAGCTGCTGGAGCTTAACCATGGATGTTAGGGCTTGATTTAGGGTGATTGAAGAGAAGATTTCAAGGAAGAGCTTGAGTATTTACCTTCTTTTCTTATTTAGTTTGTGTAATCAGTAGTTTAACATGTTTTTAGACTTTGATCAGATCTGTTTTGCTACTGTTATTATGTTTGTTGGCTAGATCTTGGATATACCTAGGTTTGGGATGATAAAGTTGTGAACTTTGTAATGTTTGGACTTGATTTATGATATTGGATGACGTATGCTTTGTAATCAGTTGTAAAGGTTGAATCTTTGATGATATTTGCATGTGTTGAATGATGATATTTGATAATTGATTGATCCATGTGTATCTAGGAATGTCTTTCCACCATTAGATGCATGTTAGGCCTACTCCTTGGTGTTTTAGGTTAGTTTGTGGAATGGTGATCACATTCCATAGTGAATGGTGGTTGAGGGATGTAACGGGTAGCATAGGCAACCAAAGACACGTAAATGATTGTAGGAGGGTGTACGGTTGTAGAGAAGTTGGGTAGGAGAGTGAAAGTTGTGGAGTTTTCTAGGTAGAATGTTGTGTAGGTAGGTTGCCATTTCAAGGGCATGATGCCAATAGGTAGTGGGAAGGCCGAAATGAGCTAATAAGGTGCGAATTATGTTATTAATGGAACGGATTTTTCGTTCTGCTTTGCCGTTTTGAGATGATGTGTGGGAGCATGAGAAGTGAAAAAGCATACCATTTTGACTACAGAATTGTTGGAAAGATGTGTTAGCATATTCCTTACAATTGTCACATTGAAATTGTTTGATTTTGGAATTAAATTGTGTGTTGATAAGTTGAGAAAATTGAAGAAAAATAGAGAATACAGAGGACTTTTTGCTAAGGGGAAAGGTCCATAAAAAATTAGCAAGGTCATCCAAGAATAAGAGATAGTAACGGTGGCCACCCATTCAGACAGCCCCTTAGACGGTTAATGAAAATAGGTGGAACCATTTTGAAGAATAGGTAAACCTGTACCAATGCCAACGTGAAGAGCATCATCACCATAGTATGGTTCGGAAGTACCAAAGACGGAGAGATCAGATGCTGCATGGCTATTGGAACCTATGTCAGGAAGCCAAAAGGTAGAAACTTGAGACCTGTAATCTACGTAGTTAGCAATTGGTTGCTGTCTAGGAGGCCGAATAGCAGTTGGGACACTAAGAGGGAATGTGGCCAATACTGCACCTGTTGCAACTCCCATATACCGTGTTCTGGTTTGTTGCCCAAGGAAACAGACAGTAATTTCCCCCGGAGGTATGATTGTTTAAAGCGCGACTAAGGCGGTTGTTTGAACCGCGACTACGACCATGAGAAGACCATGAATTGTTGGTGAAGGACTAATTATGAGCATTGTGTGGGTGTAATGGAAGGCCCAAGTGCGAAAAAAGATGTTGGAGAACTTTTAACGCAGTTGGTGGTGTGGATGGTGAGCCAGGAGGCGTGGTATTGCTCACGTTGGTAGTAGCAGTGAATGCTTGTGTAGGTGGAACAGGAAGAGATTTCTTCACCATGTAGTCATGGTCGGATAGAAGACCATGAAGATCAGTAAATGAGATCGAGGTTTGTCGACCTATCAGATTATGTTTCAGCTCGGTGTATTATTCACGAAGACCTGCAATCACCGACGTGACAAAATCTTTTTCTTTGACTCCCTTGCCAATATTTGCCTGAGCATCAGAGTATTCTTTGTCATGGTTGAGATAATCAGAGGGTGTTTCATCACCCTTCATCCCAATCTTAAGTAGCTGCATATTGAGAGTGTATTTGCGAGAAGATGTATGTGGAGCATACGCACGTTCAAGAGACAACAACAGGTCACAAAATGTTGTACCTTGAGCATGCGCGAATGATGCTTAGGATATAGAAGAGAGAAGCAGCATCCGGAAATGTGTGTCATTGACTAACCAGGTGGTATGATTATGGCTCGGCTGAGGGGGTGCAGCGGCTGCATCTTTGTCTGCGAGCAGAGGAGTGATCAAGGCAGGTGGGCGGGGAATTGTTCCATCAATATAACCAAAGAGATTACTAGTAACAAGAAAGGGTTGGATCATTGTCTTCCAAAACCCATAGCTTGTCAGTGAAAGCTTGAAACCGAACTTGTAAGAATTGTGAGCCAGTACGATCAGACAGAGAAAGCAACGAGTAAAGCCATGGGAGAAAAGGTAGTACTGATGGGGGGGGGGTAGGGGCAATTTAGGGTTTACGAATAACTGGCTGTGAAATCCAAGTAACAGTGAGTTCTACTCAATCAGATTACGGCAGCTTCAATCGCTTCCAAAAGTTGCTTTTTCTGCCATTTGTGCTTCTTCTCAAACTGGGCATCAAAGACTTGGGCATCCACATTCTAGCTTTTACAATCTATGTTATCTAGGTACAATTTACCATTATTAATTAATGTTCTAGTTCTGTTTGTGACTCATGTTTTGTTAGAAAATCATCAAAATTACATTTGTCATCTTCTTCTTACAAAAGTTCACGTATTTTGGATGTTGTGTTTTGTGACGTTTGGGTCCTGCACCTATCCCCTCCAGTGATAGGCACAATTATTTCTTGCTATGTGTTAGACCACTACTCTAGTTTTATGTGGTTCTTCCCATTAAAATTGAAATCTGATGTTTTTTTTCCACTTTTAAATGTTTTGTAGCCATGGCTGAACAACAATTTCAAACAAAACTTAAATCGGTTCAAACAGATTGGAGTGGGGAGTTTCGAAGTCTCTCCCAGTTTTTCTCCCCTCTTGGCATTATCCATAGGATATCTTGTCCACATATGAGTGAACAAAATAGTATTGTTGGACGACATCGCCATGTGGTAGAAACTGACCTTACGCTACTCGCCCATTCTCATGTTCCACAATGATTTTTGCACTTTGCCTTTGTCACAGTAGTGTACCTAATTAATCGAATGCCCTCTCGTAACACCCGAAACTTGTCACCTTTCGTACACATCTTTAAACATCAACCTGACTTTACTTTTCTTCGGATTTTTGGATGTCGATGCTACCCACATCTCCGGCCATACAACAAACACAAAATGGATTTACGATACACTCCATGTGTCTTTTTGGGCTACATAACTTCTCATCATGGTTACCGATGCTTTGACCCCTCTTCTGAACGCATCTATGTTGCCCGTCATGTTCGGTTTAATGAAACATCATTTCCTTTTCATACAACGGAAGCTATCCAACCACAATTTGTTCCCGAACCCTATGTGTCATCGTATCCTACTCCTATACCACCAGAAAACCATTCTCCATCTTCACTACCTATACCTCCCCTTAGACCACCCACAATGGGTTCCCCGCCCGGCAAGCGGTGCCCTCCCCCGCCGCGGGGTCCAGCGGGCACACCGCCCCCCTAGCCAGCGGCCCTCGCTCAAACCGCCCCAGCGGCTCCCGCTCCCCGTCGAGTTCCATGCTTGTGATTGGTCCACCCCACATGACCGTTATTGAACGGTAATAAACCAAAAAAAAAAAAAAAACAACTTTTTTAAACTAAATAAATACCCAACATTTTTACACACTCAATTTCATCCAAAACTCTCTTAATTTTTATACATTTTTTTATAAAAATGTCATCATCCTCTACGGTGTTCTCATCTTCTGATAGCGAGGGTACTGATCTTTTTATCGCGGCTTTGTCTACCATGGCTCAAGAAAACGCTTCTCAGATTCCTCGGCCTATAATTAGAAGAATTCAGATTAATCGAGACAGGGAAGCTGGGCATGATCTGTTGATGCGTCATTATTTTGGGCCCGAACCGTTGTATAATGAGAAGTTGTTCAAGAGGCGTTTCCGGATGCAACGACCTCTATTTGAACGTATCGTAAATGATCTGGAGGTTGCAGATACTTATTTTCAACTGAGATGGGATGCTCGCGGCAGGCGAGGATTCACACCGTTACAAAAGTGTACGTCGGCTATTCGACAATTGGCTTACGGGAGTACGGCAGACTTAATGGACGACTATTTACAGATGTCAGACAGCACTTCCAGAGAGTGCCTTTATAATTTCTGTAAGAATATCCGTCGACTCTATGGTCCTAAATATTTGCGCAAACCAAATTATAATGATGTTATGAATTTGTACGAACACCATGAAAATTATCATGGATTTCCCGGTATGCTTGGTAGTATTGATTGTATGCACTGGGATTGAGAAAATTGTCCGGTTGCATGGAGAGGACAATTTATGAGAGGCGATCACGGATGCCCCTCGATTATTCTTGAAGCAGTTTGTTCACAGGATTTATGGATCTGGCATGCATATTTTGGCATGTCTGGTGCGAATAACGACCTAAACGTTCTAAACTCGTCGCCGTTACTCATTGATATGGAAAACGGTGTGTTTCCACAATCATCGTTTTTTTGTAACGATAACGAGTACGCTCACGGTTATTATCTTGCTGACGGGATTTACCCAGAATGGCTGGTTTTTATGCAAACAATAACATGTCCAACAACCTTTAAATGGAAAAGGTTTCAAGTAGCACAAGAGGGTGCAAGGAAGGATATTGAACGGGCGTTTGGTGTTCTTAAAAAAAGATTTCAAATTATAAAAAATCCGGCTAGAGCATGGCATCCTAAAAAAATTAGATCCGTTATGTATGCATGTATCATAATACACAATATGATACTTGAATGTGAGGGCAAGTCGATTAGCCCGTTTGTTCCCGATGAAGACGAACCGTCTTCTCCTTTTGACATTGATGACCCGCGTAGAGATAACCAAATTTTGGCGTTGCGAAACAAAAGCATTCACGAGTCGTTAAAAGCCGATTTGGTCGAACATATCGAAAGGGTTCGAACCGATATTGTCGTTCGTAGCATCTAAGTCGTCTAGAATATTTTTAATATGTTATTGTTTTTTTAATGTAATGTGTCTTTTTTTTTTGTAAAATATTGAATTATTTTTAAATTAGAGTAATGTTTTTTTATTTAATTTTAATTGTTGATGACGTGGAATAGTGGGGAAGGGTTTTCAGTGGGGTGACCATTGTGGGTGTTAAAGGATTTCAGTGGGGTGATGACGTGGCAGGAAATTTCAGTGGGGAAGGGTTTTCAGTGGGGTGACCACTGTGGATAGTCTTATTCATACATACCATCGCCGCCACAAAACCACCCATATTTCAAATCAGTCGACTGATCCTCCATCACACACCCCAAATCAACTACCATACACCTCAATTCCACCACCAAACACCCCAAATCACTCCAACACAACTCAAAATTCAGCCCCATTCCCCTCATCACCCTACCAATCCTCCACGTCAACGACCAGCCAACCTGCTTCCTAATCCAAAACAGAAACAACACTACAACCCTTACTCTTTCCATGCCACTACAACATATTTAGACACTGAACCTCCAACCTTTACCATTGATAACACACAGTCACAGTGGAGGTCTGCTATTTTCTGCCTTAATGAGGAATGGCACCAGGTCATTGGTTCTACGTGTTCAGAACACCAATGCAGTCGACTGTAAGTGGGTGTAAAAATTAAAGAGGGACCCGACAGGTAAAGTCACACGGTACAAGGCATGTCTTGTTGCTAAGGGTTTTAGACAACAATCGGATATTGAATATCACGAAATTTTTAGCTGTGAAACCAACTACAATTCGTGTTGTTCTTTCCCTAGCTGTAGCTCAGACGTGGCCGTTATGACAGCTTGATATTCAGAATGCGTTTTACATGGGGATTTTCAAAATACAGTATATCTGCAAAACCCCTAGGATTTGTTGATCCGACCATATCTGATCACGTTTGTCTTTTACACAAGGCACTATATGGCCTAAAACAAGCTCCCCGGTCCTGGTTTCATAGTCTGTTTACTGCCCTTCTTGCTCTTGGCTCTCGGGGTTCTAAGACTGGCCTGCTATTATTTATTTACTCCTCACGTGGGATCCTATTGTACATGCTAGTATACATTGATGACATCATTTTGACAGGTAAATATTCCCAGGCTATTGATCACGTGGCGCAGAATCTTAGCAAATCTTTTGCAGTACAAGACATAGGGGCCTTGTCTTATTTTTTGGGTGTCGAAATCCACTATCAAACCGATTCTATCATTCTGTCCCAGCAAAAATATATCCTTGAATTACTGCAACAAGCTGGTGCTTTGCAGTATGTTACGCTTTCACGACCAGATATTACCTTCACAGTCAATAAAGTCTGCCAATTCATGCACTTCCCAACAGAGAATCATTGGTCCACGGTTAAGCATAAATTACGGTATCTGAATGGCACGTCCTATTATGGGTTCCAAGTTCAAGGTAATTTGGATCTTAAACTTCATGCTTATACTGATGTTGCCTACAACTCCACCACTACTTTCTTCCATGCCGACTCGCTCACAGCAAAATATGAGACACCTACCGGCTTGTTTTGCACAATTGGGCGTGATTTCAATGTATAAAGAAGAGCAAAGGACAAAGTGCTTGTGCATACATAGAATACAGTGATTCATGATGACAAATTTATCTAGAATCAATAGATCGCAATCATCGCATAATACATGTTCATCAATAATTAATATGTGAAGCATATAATCAGACAGATAGCATTCAAACTCAATTTGAATGTTGGCAATGAAAAGTCATGACGTCAATTATGAAAAGGAACAATGGCTGTCACATGAAAGAACCATAACCGTTTTTTTATTTTTTAACAAAAAAGACAATTTTGAAAGTCAATTTTCTTTAGGAAAAAAAATTTGACCATGTAATGTAGTAGCAAGAGATTTCAGATTAAACAATTAAGTAGATACTTCATATATAATTATCATCTCTAATTCTCTATGACTATCAGGAATGACCTATAGTATTTCTATTAGTATAAACAGATCATTGAAAGATTCATGCATTTGGAAAATATCATACTTCAGAATTTTATTTCTTCCAAAAACTATGCATCAAGGTAAAACATCGTCAATATCAACACATAATAACTCTCTATATGTACCGGATATATAAGAACCTCCTAATGAGTAAATATATCGTCCTAATGTTGGGGATACACAGGAGATGTTTACCCTAAACTATTTAGTATGTGTGAGAAGCAACTGTTTGCATACATGATAAGAAAAGAATTTTAAAAAACAACGAAACATGAAAACAAATACATCACAAGTGTATTAGCAATGTATCTTACTGACAAATTATAGTGATAACACAGCTAGCTCCTCAGATTGTCCAAATAAGCCAATGATCCCAATTCCTTAAGTAGGCCTGCAATTTGACTGCACTTTTGAGTTTTGCCAGCAAGAAAAAAGCCTTTCAACTCAAAGATAAGGCATAAATCAACTAGTGTTTTTTAGTAACAGGGGACGTTTGCACTAAGCCATTTAGTATGAGAGAGAAGCAACAGTTAGCATGCATGAAAACAAATGAAGAATTTCATAAAACAAAGAAACATGAAAACACATACATTATTAGTGGAACATATGCTTCAATTGTTTCAAGAGGATATCCTGAGGAATGAATACCAATCAAACAATCACTTACTTATGGACCACTTGAAACAGCAAATTCAAGACTATGACTGGTTATTGAGAGCATATCTTTGGGACTGGAATTCAACACATTCGGAGGCACTAGATTCTACACCGGAAAAATACCGAAATATTAAAAAAAACAGAAAAGAGCAAAATCATTATTAGAAATAGTGAGAGAATAAGCACCAACTCACACACAAAGGTTTGCCCTCATACAGAGCATCTAAACAACCCAAGTATGTCCAGAACCTATATATATCTTTTTTTCAGAAATTTAATAAACTTATATATGTATTAACATGATTAACAATACTCGCCATTGAAGGGGCCAAAAATTACCAGATGCTACAAAACCATTGCATCATGAGGGGTAGATAGAGAAGGGGAGCCTCTTCTGCAGGCACAGCCATAGGCAAAACCAATTTCTCCATTTATCCAACATCAAATATGCCGCTGCCTCTTGCACCTTTATGGGTTCATCGTAATATATGCTCATGGTGCAGTGAAGCAGCATCAATGCCATCTTCTAGTACAAAATCAATCATAAAAAAAGTCACACAAATATAGGTGAAATACACATGATAATACGAGGGGAGATCAATCTTCTCTACTCGAACAATAAGTAAAGTTGATTCACCATCTGTTACAAAGAAAAGGCCCAAATACTTTCTATTTTCAATCATCCTTGAGACTGTATAACTAGCATAATCAAGTTATCAGCACCGCAGAGGATAGCCTCCCCTCTTAATCTGATATGTGTAATAAAGTAGAAGGACTAAAAGTGTAAAATGTAGATAGGTGTGGTTGTCTTTTGTAATTGAGTTGTTGAGCTATTATAAGTTCGTTAATGAATAACAGATAATCAGTCTGGTTTTGAGCTACTATTCTATTCTGTTCTTTCTTCTTTCGTGATCGTATCATTGGTATCAGATCAGCCGATTCTTGGCCGCTCGATTTTTGAACCAATTGTCGTAGAGATTGTTGAGAAGCAGTATGGCGACGAGAAGTAGGGCTGATTTGGAGAAGACGGTGGATGAACATGCAGTGACATTGTTGAAGGTGGACGCATTTATGCAGAAATCAGAGCAATCGTTTGCTACGCTTAGTGCGAATGTACAAGCTATTTTGTCGAAATTGAATCAATCAAGCAGTCAATTGAATGGGGATACAGATCAGAGCAATGGTGGTGTTTTGACCAATCGAAATGATAAGGTTCATCGAACTGGGAAAATTGATTTTCCTAAGTTTGATGGAAGCGATGTGGATGACTGGATTTATCGTCGTGAACATTTTTTTAGTGTTGATGAGACACCAGATAACTTGAAGGTGCGAAATGCTGCAATTCACTTGGAGGGCAATGCTGTCAAATGGCATCAATTGTTTATGAAGACAAGGGCGATTTCTATAACAGAGATTTCTTGGAAGACTTATTCGGAAGCAATGGGAATGTTAACTTCATTAACACAAACGGGATCCTTGGAAGATTTTTGTCAACAATTCGATGCTTGTTTGCTTAAGGTATCAATTGCTGAATCTTATGCTGTCAGTATATTTTCAAAAGCAGTGAAACCTGAAATTGAAGGCCCGATAAAGATGTTTCAACCAAAGACTCTTTGTGAAGCTTTTTATTTGGCAAAAATTCAGGATTCTACTAATAAATCAGTGGGCATTGGTAAGGGTATTTCAAATTCTTCTTTGTCTAATAAGAGCTTTAGTACAGTTAAACCACCTGTACATTCTTCACAATTACTGTTGCTGCCTACTCCTCCAATTCATGAGAAGTTTAACTAATACTAAGCAATTGACTAGTAAAGATATTGAAGGAAAAAGGGCAAGGGGGGAATGTTTTTGGTGTCCGGAGAAGTTTACGCCGGGCCATAAATGTCCCAATAAGCAATTGTTTGTTCTAGAAGTACAAGGAATGGATGATGATGATGATGATGATGATGATGATGATGATGATAAGAGTAATGAAGACTTATCAGTTCCTCAAGATTGGCAAGATCCACATATTTTGATTCATGCTTTAACAGGAGTAGCTTCATTTTCTACAATGAAGGTGTTGGATACTATTGGTAATAAACAGTTAAGAATCTTAATTGATTCTGGTTCAACACATAATTTTTTAAATGAAAAATTGGCTCTTAAATTGAATTGTTCTCTTAAGGATATTGATAAGATGATGGTAGGAGTTGCTAATGGAGCAGTCATTCAATGTGTTTCTTATTGTCCAAACTTTCAATGGTTCATGCAAAATAGGTGGTTTACTACAGATGTTTTGGTGCTGCCTTTAGATAACTATGATATGGTATTGAGAATTCAATGGTTGCTTACATTAGGAGCTATTGTATGGAATTTTAAGGATTTAACTATGCAATTTACTATTGCTGGTACACAATGTATTTTGAAAGGAATTGATAATAATGATGTATCTATGTGTTCAGTAAATGTGATGAATAACCTGTTGTAGCAAGATACAAATATAGTGGCAGCTCATTTGTGTAGTTTACAAGTACAGCCTAATCAAGAAGGGTTTCAGCATGAACCTAAGGTGGGTGAAAAAGTGGCTAATAAGGAATTACAATCTTTATTGATTGAGTTTGAAGATGTGTTTCAAACACCTTCTTCATTACCACCTAAGAGATCTTTTGATCATGGTATACAGTTGAAAGATGAGAACCAAGTGGTCAATTTAAAACCATATAGATACCCAGCTGCACAAAAAGATGTAATTGAAAAGCTTACAAAGGAATTGTTAGATACAGGAGTAGTGAGAGGAAGTACCAGTCCTTTTGCTGCACCTGTGGTGTTAGTCAAGAAAAAAGATGGATCTTGGAGGTTTTGTATCGATTACAGGAAATTAAATGATGCAACCATTAAAAATAGCTTTCCAATTCCACTGGTGGAGGAGTTATTTGAGGAATTAGGAAGTGCTATAGTGTTTTCTAAATTAGACTTAAGGTCTGGTTACCATCAGATTAGGATGAAAGATGAGGATATCCATAAAACAACATTTAGAACTCATGAAGGGTTGTTTGAGTTTGTGGTAATGCCATTTGGCCTTACAAATGCACCAACCACTTTTCAAGCTCTCATGAATTTTACATTCAAAGAGTTTTTGAGGAAGTTTGTACTAGTTTTCTTTGATGATATTTTAGTATTCAGCAATTCTTGGAACTTGCATCTGATTCATCTTAAGCAAGTGCTATCTGTTTTGAGGAAACACAAGTTATATGCTCTCAAATCTAAGTGTAATTTTGGGGGGTCATCAGTGGAATATCTGGGCCATATAATTTCCAATAGGGATGTCTCTACGGATCCAAAAAAATTAGCTGATATTGAGGAATGGCCAATTCCAACTGATGTCAAGCAGTTAAGGGGCTTCTTGGGTCTTACTGGTTATTATAGAAGATTTATTAAATCTTATGGGGTGCTAGCGAAGCCTTTAACCGATTTGTTAAGAAAGGATGCTTTTAAATGGAATCAAGAAGCCACTTTTGCTTTTGTTAAGCTAAAACAGCTGTTAGCATCGCCTCCAGTGCTGGCATTACCTAATTTTTCGAAACCATTCGTGACAGAAAATGATGCTTCAGGCTGGGGTATTGGAGCAATATTAATGCAAGAAGGTCATCCGGTGGCTTTTATCAGCAAAGCTCTATCTGCTAGACAACAGGCTTGGTCCGTATATGAAAGAGAATTATTGGCCATCATTTTTGTTGTGAAATACTGGCATCATTACTTGTCAGCAGGCCATTTTATAATACGGGCGGATCAAAAGAGTTTAAAGCATCTGATGGATCAGAAAATTAGTACTCCATTACAACAAGTATGGTTGGCTAAGTTGATGGGGTATGACTTTGAAATAGTCTATAAGCAAGGTAGTGAAAATGGGGTGGCAGATGCTTTTTCTAGAGTGCATGCTCCTGCATTAATGGAAATTTCTTTGTTCACTTTTGATCCAGTAATTTGGACAAAAGTTCAACAATCTTGGGAAACTGATGATGTATTACAAAACATCATTTTGGATATTCAAGCGGGGAAGAGTGTTCCTAAGTACTCTTGGAATGGTAAGGTATTATTCAAACATGGGAGGGTTATGGTGGGTCATGATGAAGTTCTTCAAGTTGAAATTATTTCTTTATGTCATAATGGAGCTGGAGGTGGTCATTCGGGTATTCATGGTACTATTCAGCGAATTAAATCACTGTTTTATTGGAAAGGAATTTTCAAGCAAGTCAGGAATTTTATTCGTAATTGCACAATATGTCATAAGGCTAAGTATGAGACTACAGCTTCCCCGGGATTACTTCAGCCTTTACCGGTACCTCATCTTGTTTTTTCGGATATATCCATGGATTTTATTGGGGGATTACCTAAATCTCAAGGCAAAGATTCAATTTTTGTAGTGGTGGATCGTCTGACGAAGTATAGCCACTTTATTCCTCTATCTCATCCATATTCGGCTTCTACAGTAGCCCAAGTCTTTCTTGATCATGTGTTTAAATTACATGGCTGACCTGACACTATTGTTTCTGATCGCGATCCGATATTCATTAGCCAATTTTGGAAGGAGTTTACTGCATTACAAGGAATTCAGTTAGCCTTATCCACTGCTTACCATCCCCAGTCAGATGGTCAAACAGAGGTCGTTAATCGATGTTTAGAATCTTACTTGAGGTGTATGGTGATGGATAAACCTACTAATTGGGTGAAATGGTTATTGTAACCCCCTGTTATTATTCAACCTTTTTCACATAATATCAGAGTTGGTCTCAGCAAAATTCTCATTTTCAAAACCTTGTTTGACCTTCTTCATTTAATAATATTAAACAAAGTTTAACGCAAACGTAAACATGTCACACATTTTACAATACTTATTTACATAAGTAAGTTTAAACCAAAATTTCAAACGTTTGCAACAAGGTTTGTTTGTTCGATTCCCAGTCCACCTCGATCCTTACAGCCAGGTCCATCATGTTTGACCTACAAACATCACACAATAATTCCAATTAGTTCATAAGAACTAAGTAAGTAAACCCCAATGGCTTCACACAACAAAATGTAAAAATACATTTTTCACAATCAAAATTCAAACTGAGTCATTTCTATTCGAGTTGACTCTCACAATGTAATAATATCATATTACCAATCATCAACTATTGCTTACAATAGTTTAATCAAAATTACACTATGGTGTTCACATTCCTGTGCTTCCACCATAGCTATTTGTTAGAACCTCTGACTATTCACACATTTATGGTATCATAATTAATTCAATTCTTAAGATGTTCACCCACCGACACTTCCATCTAAGACAAATTGTTAGCACCTCTAGCTATCCACCATTGTGGAGTCATAAATAATTCAAGTCTTAAGATGTTCATCCACCTGTACTTTCATCTAAGACAATTGCTAGCACCTCTAGCTATCCACCATTGTGGAGTCATGAATAATTCAAGTCTTAAGATGTTCACCCACCGGTACTTCCATCTAAGACAATTGCTAGCACCTCTAGCTATCCACCATTGTGGAGTCATGAATAATTCAAGTCTTAAGATGTTCACCCACCGGTACTTCCATCTAAGACAATTTATTCAACAACAAATTCAATGTTCATTATGTAATGTCATAGTTGTGGGATTACTTACCTTGATCAGATAAGGGATTAGCAACTGCAGGCTCCTTTCCTGCCCTATGACTAATTGTTTGACTTCCACTACCACCACCTAGTTGCAAAATACATATACAACTAGTTTCAGCACTTATAGCACATACAATCAAGTTTAACACAATTGATTGATTTGACTTGCTCAAAGTCAATTTATCACATAACTGACTCTATCTTACTACGTTTAGCAAGTTTTAGTCAATTATTACAATTAATCATATTTCATGCCTCCCTTAGGCATTTCATCAAATAATTGATGTTCGATCAATTATATTAGTTACGATCTTTAATCGCTTTTATTATTCAAAAATTCATTTATGATCATAACTGTTAATAATTTTAACATCAATTCATCACAATCATCATTTAACCCATGGATCATAATCCATATTTCATTTAAAATCATATTCTACCCATCCTACTAGTTATCACACCATGATATGGGTTTCATAACAACCAGACATTATACCGGCTTCAAAATGAAGATTTCACCATCAAAATATCAAGTTCTTCGTTTCTAACAATCCCTAGTTATCAACTAGGCAATAATCAATACCCATAATCATAGTAATACATTCAAAACTAGATTTAATCCACACAATATTAAACTAGTAGGATAAAACGAATCGTTACCCAATCGAACGGATGTTCAATCACCAAACAACGATAAGATGTTGTAGAAACAATCCTTGGCACGATCCGGATGTTTAAACGGCTTCAAAATCAAGATTTGCAGCTTCAAAAATGGTCTGTAGTTGTAGGAAATTCGACAGAATGACTTTTAAAACTCTTCTGCCATTTGATCCTGATCTTTAAAACCAATTGCCGACTTAAAACCTTCCAGGCGCACCACCCCGCGTGGCCGCTTGGCCCGGGGCGTAGCGAGCGAGAAAGGATTTCCAGATTTTTATCCCGGGCTCCGCGCGTACCGCCTAGCGAGAGCCACTGGGCCTAGGCGTACCGCCTGGCACCAATTTTCTCTAATTTTTGTATTTTTCGTCGTTTTGCGATTCCGGACAATCCGTAACTCCGTTTCGCTCACGGTTTTCTCCCATGTTCATGATTTCTCACATATTTTCAAATTCTAACAACCACAATCGTTATTTTAACGATTATTTTAAATACATTTAATTATTAAAAACCGGTTGTTACAGTTATCTTTGGCGGAATTCTGGTATAATACAAACTTTCATACTTCGTTGGGTTTAACTCCGTTTCAAGCATTGTATGGTTATCCTCCTCCATTGTTTGTGCCTTATGTTTCGAAGGATGTAAGAGTCGCAGCAATAGATGAAATGTTATGTGATAGGGAGGAGACCATTAGATTGTTGCGGTTTTCATTGTTAAGAGCTCAGAATTGAATGAAACAAGCCGCAGACAAGCATAGAAGTGAAAGAGAATTTTGTGGTGGGAGATTATGTGTATGTCAAGCTTCATCCATATGGGCAAGCTACTATGTGTTCGGCTCATTTTAACAAGTTGGGACCAAAGTTCTTTGGACCATTTTTAATTACGGAGCATATTGGATCGGTAGCATATCGGTTGGATTTACCTAATGATGCACATATTCACCCTGTGTTTCATGTTTCACTGTTGAAATTAGCCAAAGGAAGTGTTGTTCAGACAGTACCATTACCAGCAGGTCCTAGATTCTTGTTCAAACCATTACAAGTGTTAAATAGGCGATTGGCTCGTAGAGGTCATCGTGCATCCGCTGAGGCTTTGATTCAATGGGAAAATTTACCCATTTTGGAAGCTACTTGGGAGAACTTGGAGGATTTACAGATTCGTTTTCCAGATTTTATTTTTTGAGGTCAAAAAATGTTATAGGAGGGGAGTATTGATATGTGTAATAAAGTAGAAGGACTAAAAGTGTAAAATGTAGATAGTTTTGGTTGTCTTTTGTAATTGAGTTGTTGAGCTGTTATAAGTTCATTAATGAATAACAGATAATCAGTCTGGTTTTGAGCTACTATTCTATTATGTTCTGTCTTCTTTTGTGATCGTATCATAATCAGATATTTGTGTTGATAATCTGTCAGTTCTTTCACTAATTCTGCAACATTCATCATATATCGATCTACATTTGTAACACCTCGTATCTCAAGACTATTATATATAATAAATAAAGAATAAGAATTTATTGTTGACTCGTCAAATAGGGTTCGAGCGGGTTAAATAAATTCGAATGAAAAGATGTTCATTTGAGTTGGCAGACGCTCGTCTACTTTCGGTTTAGACCGAACCAAACACAAACGAGATGAACTAACGTTAGAATATATATATATATATATATATATATATATATTAAGGTTTAAAAAAAAAGAGAAATTATAAGTTCACGTGGAAAGAAAAAAGAAAAAAAAAGGGAAAAAAAAAACAATTTACGTACATATATATGGGCTTGTGGGCCCAATGTGGAATCCAAACCCAACAAGTATAGCAGCTTAGCTGCTTTCGATGGATCAGCTGCAAGAAAAATAAAAAAAAATCAAAAGTGGGTGAAATCTATAAGAACACACAGCACTACAGCAGCGACAGAAAGCAGGAAAAAAAAAAGAACCAAAGAGCAGCTGCGATCAGAGGCGAGAAGAAGAGAAGAAAAAGAAGGGAAAACGAACTGTGTTGTAGTCACATTTGGAAGAAGCTTTTGAACATTTACATTAAGGTCTCAAGTGATTAAAGGTATGCTAATTTTTCACGCACCATAATTAGGGTTCTTGAGTTTAGGAGTAATCTATTTTTACCCTTTTTGTATAGGGTCGTTTATGAGATGAAATTGAAGCTTGAAATCATATAATCAAGGGATTAGGTCGATTTGAGAAGAAATTAGAGGCTACAAGTATGTATTTCTTCTCTTTGGTCAAACATAGGCATTTGGTTATCAAAGGTCAAAGATTGAGAGCTTTTGAACTTGATTTGTAGGTTAATCCATACTTGTGTAAAGACTTGAGCATCATTCGGCACTTAGAAAGGTATTGACACTTGCTAATATTTTTAGTGGTTAATTGACTCAAGACATAATTGTTGATACAACTAGGGTAAATGAGGACAAAATTGGGGATTTTGATTAAACCGAACCGACAAATATTTTAAGCACTTGTATAGGTGGATTATGTTCAAAAATGGTTATAGAAGTTCCCTTGAACATAAAATGTTGGAATTTAGTCATTGAGCCTAAGGACGGTGGTTAAATTATAAAATGAATTTTTAAGGCAAGTTTGACTTTTAAAAGTCAAACTGTCAAGAACATAAATTATGGGTTTAAACCATATGTTTAATGGTTAAAAAGGGATTATTGGTTCAATTAATCGTGTTTGACTAGTCGAGACCCTATCGGTCTAGTATGAGCCATATACGTATATATATATGTATATACGTATGTATATGTTTAAGAAAAAGTAAGAGGCTTTATAAATAATTGAATGGACTATTAAGAGAAGTTTTTAAATGATGAAATTATATTTTAAAAGAACGTATTTAGAAACGTATAAAGCCTCTCCGGTTATAATTACGACTATTACCAAATTACTAATTTTGGTAATATGTCTAAGAGTCATGATTAAGGATTAAAGGATTAGGTCGTGAGACCACTTCTTAAACTCACGTGTTAACTCAAAATGTTTATTATAAACTAGATTTGCACGTGCGTGATTAGCCTTACTCACCAGGACTTGGTGAACCTACTACTTCAGGATTTACGAACCGGTCAAATAACTCAGGTGAGTCTTGACCTCCCCTTTTTACTTAATTGTTTTGGGGATGTATCCGAGCTCTTTTTAAAGGATTTTATTTAAAGGATTTTTACTGAAAGGATTTTATTGAAAGAATTTTTATTTAAAGGATTTTTATGTGTGTTGCTGTAAGATAAACTGTACCTCTTAGATAACATTGCATAGACTTAGGTACGTCCGGTTTATGGATGTTGGTCAGAGGCAAATCATCAAGGTAGGGGGAAGGGGTGGGCCGGTTTAACTGTAAGACCAACTTACACCTACCTCGGGGCATATACGCGTTCAAACGAATCCGTGCGAATTGGAGGTACCTTGCTCTAGAAGCTAAGGATAAAGATAAGGATTAAGGATGGAGTTGAATATTCGACTCCGGCTTACGGGCCAGTCCCCACGGGGATAAAGGATTGCCGGACGACTGTCACTACGGTGGAGTTGTTGCGGTTGACGTCAAAGATAAGGGATTTGGTGTAGCACTACAGTGGACCCCATGTGTGTCATTCAACACCGTATCTGCACAATGGCTCTAGAGTAGTGTATATGTTATCAAACACTGCGTTAGGATCGTCGACTGACGAGTACTTGGCGTTGTGAGACTTGATTTGTCAACCAGTTTACTTGCACACACAAATATGATTTGATTATTATTTTAACTGTCACTGGCCATGACTCACCAACTATGTATGTAGTTGACTTGTTTTAGCTCGCGATACAGGTAATACAGGAACAGGAAAGTGAAGGGATTTAACAAGGATGTTGACAAGAACTTAAAGACTAACTTTTTGAACCCGCCTACATGATAAGGCTAGGGATTTTGTTTAAATATCGATTTAAAGATTTATTAATATTTTGTAACTTCTTTACTTAAGCACATTAATGGTGTAACTATTACACTGTTTTAAAAAGTTCAAATTTATTCGTAATTTTGCGGTCAATATAAGTCTTCCGCTGTATTTATCAGGCTAAGGATGATACGACGTGACACCCCTAGGATCGGGGTGTTACAGGTTGGTATCAGAGCCATAGGTTTCAGCGAAGTAAGGGTCATGTAGATCCTTAAGCTTTAACCTTTAGTGCTCTTGACCGCAAAAATATTAGGTCCTAACCTAAGATAGTTAGGAAGCATGGTAGTTAATAGTTAGTGTGCACGTGCAAGACAACTTGACAAGTGTGCCTGATCAACATAGTTGTCAAGCTTATCTTGATACGAATATACTAATGGTTATCTATAATGCTAACTAACTTAGAAACCTCATCACGGAGATGATGGGAAGTTGACAACTGACGACTGACGACTGACAAGTGATTGCTGATGTTTGATAATACATATATGTTTATAATTGATTAGATACTGATTTTAGGATGTCTAAAGTCCTGGTAAGGGTATCTTTGGACTATTGAGATGTAAGAAGACTTGATCGAAGTCACATTCGGGAAGTTGAGGAAATAAAGAGTGCTCGAGGAGGCCTAGGCTATTATAGGAACAGACGCATCTTGCTACTCACGGTTATACCATCATGATTAGTCACCAACTCTGGTGGTTAGTGAGCCTCGCGTTGCATGTCGATAATGCTCCTATATACGAGGAAGACTACACTGATGCCTGTGATTGAGTGGTTAAGGTTCCTAGACACCACAGAGACTATGCCTAAGATTATTAATGGGGTTACTAAAGCAATTAGGAAGGAGCAAAATGCTGAAAAAGTTGATAGCAAAAGTTCTAAGTCAAGACAGGAGAAAGAAGAAAAATCAAAGACAAAAGAAAAGATTCCTTCATATTCAGAATCCATATACAACATTTCTGATAGTAGTGATAACCATGATAGTAGTCACAATTCTTATGACTCAGTTGATAAACCAAAAAAAGAAGGAAATACCAAGTGTAAGGAATCGAGTACAAAGGGGTGTTCTTATCGCAACTACATGGCATGCAAGCCTGAAGTGTTTAAAGTAGATAAGTCGGCTACCAAAGCTCTAAAATGGATTGAGGAAATTGAAACCACGGTTTATGTGAGTGGTTGCAAAGAGGAATACAAGGTGAAGTTTGCTACTTAATATTTTAAGAACAAGGCTTACATTGGTGGAAGACCATTCTTTCCACTTGGGGTCGAAAAAAGGCATATGCAATGGGTTGAAAGAAATTTCGCAAGATCATCTTGAAAAGTACGTGCCTCATAATGAAGTAGAAAAGTTGGAGGATGAGTACTTACACATGAAAATGGAGGGTACTAATTATCGAAAATACATTTCTTGCTTCTTAGAAATCACGGGTTTGATTCCCGACTTTGTTGTTTCAGAATAATAAAAAAAAAAGAATAGGAAGGTTGATTTGGGGTGCACATCCTGATGTTCGAGCAGACATGAGGACAACCAAACCCCGCTCCATGCAAAAAGCTACGGAATTGCTTGCTGAACTTACCGAAGAACTTATTCGAACAAAAGGAAGCCGTGTGTTTGACAACAGTCATAAACGAAAACGTGATGATGGGAAGTCCGGGAGACATGGCGGAAAATTTGATCGTAGCGGGAAAAACTATAATGTGGAAAACAACAAGTTCCGGAAGGTGGATTCAATGGGTGGAGATGGAAAGTCAGTTTGAAAAATATGTAACAAATCACATCTATGGGAATGTAGACTAAAGCCTTGCGGTAAATGTGGGAAAAGGGGCATTTGACCCGCGAGTGTGGGAAACCTCCAGTTTGTTATATGTGCGGCAAGGAGGGTCACATCAAAATTGATTGCCCAAATTTAAAAAAAAAAAACAATCCCCCGAACCAAAACGACAAAGGAAAGGGAACAAATATTGCAAAAGGCAACACAAGGGTGTTCATTATGAGTGCTGAGGAAGCTCGCAGGATGGAGGACGTGATCACTGGTATGTTTCTAATTAATAATAACTATGCTCATGTTTTGTTTGATTCAGGAGCGAATAAAAGCTTTGTGTGCACAAAATTTATGTCATGTTTGAAAGGATTGCCTGAAAAGTTAGAAAATCCTTATGTGGTAGAAATGGCTAATGGACAGGAAGAAAAAGTAGAGACCGTGCTTAAGAATTGCGTCATTAGAATCAATGATCAGGACATTCCTTTAGAACTACTTCCCATGCACATAGTAGGATTTGACATTGTTTTAGGAATGGATTGGCTAACAGCCAATAAAGCGCGTATCAACTGTGAGCAAAAGACACTTGATGTACAACTTCCTGATGAGTCAAGGATTGAAATCAAAGGGGACTTGCCCCGAAAGTCAAATAACATCATTTCATTAATGAAGGCAGAGAAATGCTTGCGAAAGGGTTACGAAAGCTTCCTGTTATATATGGCCTCTATCGAGGAAGAAAGGAGAATTGAGGACGTGCCGATAGTCAATGAGTATCTCGATGTATTTCCGGAGGAATTGCTAGGATTACCTCCAGTTCGACAGGTAGAGTTCAGGATTGACTTGCTACCAGGAACTACACCTATAATAAGGGCGCCTTACCGTCTAGCTCCATCCGAAATGCAGGAATTAATGAAAAAACTTCAGGAGCTATTGGAAAAATGATTGATTAGGCCGAGTTCATCACCATGGGGAGCCCCGGTCTTATTTGTAAAGAAAAAGGACAGTTCGATGCGGATGTGTATTGATTATCGAGGTTTGAATAAGGTGACTGTAAAGAATAGATATCCATTGCCCAGGATTGATGACTTGTTCGATCAACTACAGGGTTCAAGTTACTTCTCAAAGATCGATCTACGTTCAGGGTATCATCAGGTGAGGGTAAATGAAGAAGATGTTCCAAAAACGGCTTTTCGAACCAGATACGGACACTACGAATTCCTTGTAATGCCGTTTGGATTAACCAATGCGCCTGCGGTATTCATGGACTTGATGAATCGAGTGTGTAAACCTTATCTGGACAAGTTCATTATTGTCTTCATAGACGACATATTGGTGTATTCTCGCACTAAACAGGAACATGAAGGACATCTCAGGATGCTTTTAGGGCTCCTAAGGAAGGAGAAGTTATATGCAAAGTTCTCGAAGTGTGAATTCTGGATTCGAGAAGTACAATTTCTAGGGCATGTGATAAAAGACAAAGGAATCCAAGTTGACCCTACAAAGGTTGAAGCAGTAATGAGGTGGGAAACACCTAAATCACCAACAGAGATTCGACGATTCTTGCGTTTGGCAGGTTAATACAGGAGATTCATCCAAGATTTCTCCAAGATAGCTTCCCTGCTTACCTCACTAACTCAAAAGAATATCAAGTTTGTTTGGGGTCAAAAACAAGAAGAAGCATTCCAGATTCTTAAACAGAAGCTTAGCAGCGCACCGATCTTGGCATTGCCAGATGGTAGCAATGATTTTATTTTATATTGTGATGCTTCAGCCAATGGTTTGGGTTGTGTTCTCATGCAGAGGAACAATGTGATTGCTTATGCTTCAAGGCAATTAAAATGGCATGAGGCCAATTATGCAACTCATGACCTTGAACTAGGCGCAGTGGTGTTCGCGTTAAAAAATCTGGCGTCATTATTTGTATGGCACAAGATTCGTGGTCTATTCAGACCATAAGAGTCTAAAGCATATATTTGATCAAAAGGATTTAAATATGCGCCAGCGCAGATGGATGGAAGTTCTCACTGATTATGATTTTGAGCTTCAATACCATCCAGGTAAGGAAAATGTAGTTGCCGATGCACTAAGCCGAAAGGAAAGGGTTAAACCGATTCGAGTGCGATCTTTAAGATTAGATGTGCGAGTGGATATAATGGATCAATTGAAGAAGGCTCAGGAACGTGCACTTGAAGATGATAATGTCAAATTTGAAGAAATGATAAAAACAGTTCAACAAATGACGAAAGGAAATGATGGGTTGCTAAGATTGAAAACTAGGATCTGGGTACCAAAGTATGGAGGTTTAAGGGGTCTTATTCTGGAAGAAGCACACAAATCAAAATATCTAATGCATTGAGGTTCAGATAAAATGTATTACACATTGAAGAACCACTATTGGTGGCCAGGGATGAAAAAGGACATAGCGGGATACGTTGAAAGGTGTCTAACCTGCTTACAAGTGAAGGCCGAACACCAAAAGCCATCAGGAAAGTTACAACCTTTAGAAATCCCAGTTTGGAAATGGGAGAAGATTACGATGGATTTTGTCATGAAGTTACCAAGGACCAAGAAAGGAAATGATGCCATATGGGTAATTGTGGACAGATTAACTAAATCTGCACACTTTTTAGCTATCAAGGAATCATATGAGTTAGAGAAATTGGCACAAATCTACGTGGATGAAATTGTAACAAAGCACGGTGTGCCACTTTCGATTGTTTCAGATCGAGACAGCCGGTTTACTTCACGGTTTTGGCAAAGCTTTCAAAATGCAATGGGAACTAGACTTGACATGAGCACGGCTTACCATCCCCAAACTGATGGCCAAAGTGAAAGAACAATACAAACGTTAGAGGATATGCTCCGTGCTTGTGTGATAGAATTTGGTGGTAGCTGGGACACACATCTTCCACTTATGGAATTTTCTTACAATAATAGCTATCATGCAAGTTTGAAATCCGCACCGTTCGAGGCATTATATGGGCGAAAATGTCGAACGCCCATTTGTTGGTTTGAAGTTGGCGAAGGACAACTTACAGGACCAGAATTAATACTAGACACAGCAGACAAGGTCAATCAAATCAGGGAAAGATTAAAGGCAGCACAAGATCTCCAGAAAAGTTACGCAGACAAACGGCGTAAGCCGTTGGAGTTTGAAGTAAATGATAAAGTGATGTTAAAGGTGTCGCCTTGGAAGGGTACAATTCGGTTTGGTAAGCGAGGCAAACTGAGCCCTCGTTATATTGGTTCATTCAAGATCACAGAAAGAATTGGACCAGTTGCTTACAGGTTGGAACTTCCGTCTGAATTAAGTGGAATAGATGACGTGTTTCACGTTTTCAATTTAAAGAAATGTCTGCCAGACGAGACTCTCAGAACTCCATTGGAGGAAATCCAAGTAGATGAAAGATTAAATTTCAAGGATGAACCAATAAAGACTATGGAAAGACAAGTTAAGAAATTAAGGAGAAAAATGATACCGATAGTGAAAGTGAAATGGAATGCCAAAAGAGGACCAGAATTTACTTGGGAACCTGAGGCAGATATGAGAAAGAAATACCCGAACTTGTTTACCAGTTAAACTGAATTCCGAGACGGAATTCTAATAAGGGGGAGAGGATGTAACACCTCGTATCTCAAGACTATTATATATAATAAATAAAGAATAAGAATTTATTGTTGACTCGTCAAATAGGGTTCGAACGGGTTAAATAAATTCGAATGAAAAGATGTTCATTTGAGTTGGCAGACGCTCGTCTACTTTCGGTTTAGACCGAACCAAACACAAACGAGATGAACTAACATTAGAATATATATATATATATATATATATATATATATATATATATTAAGGTTTAAAAAAAAGAGAAATTATAAGTTCACGTGGAAAGAAAAAAGAAAAAAAAAAGGGAAAAAAAAAAACAATTTACGTACATATATATGGACTTGTGGGCCCAATGTGGAATCCAAACCCAACAAGTATAGCAGCTTAGCTGCTTTCGATGGATCAGCTGCAAGAAAAATAAAAAAAAATCAAAAGTGGGTGAAATCTATAAGAACACACAGCACTATAGCAGCGACAGAAAGCAGGAAAAAAAAAAAAGAACCAAAGAGCAGCTGCGATCAGAGGCGAGAAGAAGAGAAGAAAAAGAAGGGAAAACGAACTGTGTTGTAGTCACATTTGGAAGAAGCTTTTGAACATTTACATTAAGGTCTCAAGTGATTAAAGGTATGCTAATTTTTCACGCACCAAAATTAGGGTTCTTGAGTTTAGGAGTAATCTATTTTTACCCTTTTTGTATAGGGTCGTTTATGAGATGAAATTGAAGCTTGAAATCATATAATCAAGGGATTAGGTCGATTTGAGAAGAAATTAGAGGCTACAAGTATGTATTTCTTCTCTTTGGTCAAACATAGGCATTTGGTTATCAAAGGTCAAAGATTGAGAGCTTTTGAACTTGATTTGTAGGTTAATCCATACTTGTGTAAAGACTTGAGCATCATTCGGCACTTAGAAAGGTATTGACACTTGCTAATATTTTTAGTGGTTAATTGACTCAAGACATAATTGTTGATACAACTAGGGTAAATGAGGACAAAATTGGGGATTTTGATTAAACCGAACCGACAAATATTTTAAGCACTTGTATAGGTGGATTATGTTCAAAAATGGTTATAGAAGTTCCCTTGAACATAAAATGTTGGAATTTAGTCATTGAGCCTAAGGACGGTGGTTAAATTATAAAATGAATTTTTAAGGCAAGTTTGACTTTTAAAAGTCAAACTGTCAAGAACATAAATTATGGGTTTAAACCATATGTTTAATGGTTAAAAAGGGATTATTGGTTCAATTAATCGTGTTTGACTAGTCGAGACCCTATCGGTCTAGTATGAGCCATATACGTATATATATATATATATATATATATATATATATATATATATATGTGTATATATGTATGTATATGTTTAAGAAAAAGTAAGAGGCTTTATAAATAATTGAATGGACTATTAAGAGAAGTTTTTAAATGATGAAATTATATTTTAAAAGAACGTATTTAGAAACGTATAAAGCCTCTCCGGTTATAATTACGACTATTACCAAATTACTAATTTTGGTAATATGTCTAAGAGTCATGATTAAGGATTAAAGGATTAGGTCGTGAGACCACTTCTTAAACTCACGTGTTAACTCAAAATGTTTATTATAAACTAGATTTGCACGTGCGTGATTAGCCTTACTCACCAGGACTTGGTGAACCTACTACTTCAGGATTTACGAACCGGTCAAATAACTCAGGTGAGTCTTGACCTCCCCTTTTTACTTAAATGTTTTGGGGATGTATCCGAGCTCTTTTTAAAGGATTTTATTTAAAGGATTTTTACTGAAAGGATTTTATTGAAAGGATTTTTATTTAAAGGATTTTTATGTGTGTTGCTGTAAGATAAACTGTACCTCTTAGATAACATTGCATAGACTTAGGTACGTCCGGTTTATGGATGTTGGTCAGAGGCAAATCATCAAGGTAGGGGGAAGGGGTGGGCCGGTTTAACCGTAAGACCTACTTACACCTACCTCGGGGCATATACGCGTTCAAACGGATCCGTGCGAATTGGAGGTACCTTGCTCTAGAAGCTAAGGATAAAGATAAGGATTAAGGATGGAGTTGAATATTCGACTCCGGCTTACGGGCCAGTCCCCACGGGGATAAAGGATTGCCGGACGACTGTCACTACGGTGGAGTTGTTGCGGTTGACGTCAAAGATAAGGGATTTGGTGTAGCACTACAGTGGATCCCATGTGTGTCATTCAACACCGTATCTGCACTATGGCTCTAGAGTAGTGTATATGTTATCAAACACTGCGTTAGGATCGTCGACGGACGAGTACTTGGCGTTGTGAGACTTGATTTGTCAACCAGTTTACTTGCACACACAAATATGATTTGATTATTATTTTAACTGTCACTGGCCATGACTCACCAACTATGTATGTAGTTGACTTATTTTAGCTCGCGATACAGGTAATACAGGAACAGGAAAGTGAAGGGATTTAACAAGGATGTTGACAAGAACTTAAAGACTAACTTTTTGAACCCGTCTACATGATAAGGCTAGGGATTTTGTTTAAATATCGATTTAAAGATTTATTAATATTTTGTAACTTCTTCACTTAAGCACATTAATGGTGCAACTATTACACTGTTTTAAAAAGTTCAAATTTATTCGTAATTTTGCGGTCAATATAAGTCTTCCGCTGTATTTATCAGGCTAAGGATGATACGACGTGACACCCCTAGGATCGGGGTGTTACAACATTGATGTCGATAAAACCTAAACCCTGCGTCACCTTCGAATATCAAGCAAACCTAAATTTGAAAAGTGACAATAGAATTGACTCTCTCTTAGAATATTTTTTTTTGAACAACTCTCTTAGAATATATAGTAGTCACTAGCATTGTTGAAAAATCGTTAGGCGCTCCTAGGTCGGAACAGGTCCTTGGAGCGAGTAATCGGAGAGTACTCGGTCCTCAGCGGGAGTACTCGGGTAATACTCAGGAAGTACTCGGACTCGGAACAACTCCTTGGAGCGAGTACTCGGAGAGTACTCGGCCTTGGAGACCGACTTTTACAACAGTGGTCACTAGTCACATTCTGGAAAACGAAACTTAACCTCATGCGTGTTGCATTTTTTTTAACAGCTCATGCGTGTTGCATTTTTTTTAACAGCTCATGCGTGTTGCATTTTTTTTAACAGCTCATGCGTGTTGCATTTAGAGGTGGCCAAACCCGGTTTTTTCTGGAACTGGTTCCGGTTCCAAATGGTTCCGGTTCCGGTCAAAAAAGTGAAGAACCGGTTCCGGTTTTTGATCGGTTCCAACCGGTTTTTTGCCGGTTTCGGTTCGGGTTTGACCGGTTTAAGGGTGGAACCAGTTCCGACCGCCCGTACCCACCGGTTCCGGGTACGTTGGCCACCTCTAGTTGCATTTAAGGAGTTGATTTTATTTCTATTTTTTAGATCATGATTCCGTTGAACGAAATCCTTTTCCTTTTACAAAAAAATATTTGAAATACACAATATATAATTAAAAATAATAACAGAAATATAATATAATTAAAAAGAATAACGGAAATAATAAGTATGCATGACTTGTTATCTATACTACTATATAATACATATAGGAATGATACAATAGCTTTTATCAAAAGCTCTTAAAATTAAGAGTTTTACAACTCATAAAACATAAAGTACAACAAATAAAGCTTTAAGAACTATAAACTAAATGATTTTTTTTACTTTTTATTTGTCCCACATTGATACATTTAAAAAATAAAGTGTCATATAATACTTATAAAGAAAACCCTCTCAAATCAAATAAATTACTTTTTGACACTTTTGTCATATCATATTTGGTATTTTAAATTGTGAATTTTATCATGATAAATTTTTTAGTTAAAAGAGTTTGATTTGACAAAAATTATGCGGTTTAAGCTTTTTACGAGACAAAATCAGTAGTCTAATTGTTTTGTTTTCCGCTGCATCGCACGGGCATCTCATTAGTATTATATTATACATATGTTTAAAAACCAAAGCCGGTGAAGAAAAGGAAAATTTAGCTTTTATACACACACACATATATATTCTTTTCTATAACTCAATGAAACTTTGTTTTGGTTAAAATGGTAAACTCTCTTTTTTTTACTTAGAAGTTTTAGGTTCGACTCCAAGGGAAGCCTTTTCTTTCTTTTTTTTTTTTAATTTTTGTTTTATTTCTTCTTCCAATCATTTTCCAGATCCTACACCTTTTTTTACTCTTAAAATATAATCGTTACTCTATAAATATTCATCATAAGCAAAGTCGTTTATGTTTACAGTCGGATTAACTCTGATATAATTTTACTTTCCACACGTTTAGACATAAATATTAGTCAAAATTGATTTCGTATATGTTTCTGGCCGGCTTATCTACGATATATTTTCACTTTCTTTTTAAATATGCCTTCAGTTTTGTTATTCTAATTTTTACAACATGATATTTTAACTACATTTCAATTGTTTTAGATTATCATTCATTTTTTACAACGATGTAAGTTATTAATAATTTTCAAATATATCGTTGCAACGCGTTATTAGAATATAGACTTTATCTCCTATATAATATATCGTTGCAACGCGTTATTAGAATATAGACTTTATCTCCTTATTTCGGCCCTCCATTTGCTACCGACACCGACTTAATAATATATCATCGTTATATAAATGTTTTATATTTATATTTCGAACTCTAGAACTGAGCCAAAATAACTTTATACTTATCTTTTATCACATATATCAACTTACGTTAACATGTTGTTATTGAAAATGATATTGACACCAACATCGACTTAATTAACATCTCACTGTTTTATAAATGTTTTCTTCATATGTTTCGTTCTCCAAAATCACATCGCTGTAATTTTATATATGTGTTTTATATACATAGAATGCAACATATCTAATTAAGTTCGTAAACGCGCCTCTTCACGTGTTTTCGTTTTTCATTTGTCATACACTTTTTCCAAAATTTTAAAATATAGAATTTATCTCTTGTATCATATACGATGTGATTTTTCACGATATTTTTTTTGTATATATAATCGCTAGTCATATAAATTGACGATAACATGGTGTTAGCAAAAATAAGACTAACATCGACTTAATAACATATCATCATTATATATGACTTGATTTGTCTTATACATTTTTTATGTTTTTTATTCATATAACGTAAAGTATATAAGACATGGTAATGTTGTACATCTACATATTAATTTTTCTGCAACGTATATGGCACAATAATGTTATCTATATATGTTTTAATATTCATAATTAATTAGTCGCAACTTCAGATATTTATTTTAATCAAAACCATACGTTGTAACATATGAGTCTTAATCGTACCGCCCACGGTAGCGGGCGGTTAACTTTTCTAGTATATATGATTTTATAAACAGAATCGTTTCTATGTGAATTTCATAAAATAGTTGACATATATTTTATTATTGTTACAAAAAAAATTCATAATCACTTGAGTTATCAAGATAAATGGACTAACTTAACGTACGTTTATATTTTTATGGATGATGGTGCTATGAGGTTACTACCAAAGTCAATCATATACACAAATGGATGGCTTTGATTCATTTAGTTAAAATTGTAAAATGTAGTTAAATCCAAGCATTAAGTTAATAAAGTTTTTAAATTGCATATATTAACTTAATTTATGAAATTGATTGGATGGTCAGATTAAGACATTACCACACTCATTTTAAGTAGTCTATGTATGCATTATTCCGGTTTTCATCTTATAAGTGTAACGGTTAAAGTTTAAAGTTAGTTTGTTGTTACTGTAATATGATGTTTTTATAATTTTAATCATAAATGGAAATGTTAGAAGTATGTTTGGGCGATCAAGGTAATGCAGTCGGGAGACATTGTGCTCGATATCTCATTCTGAATAATATGACAACATAAAATATTTTTATACACATCAATTGTTCATCTAAATGATACAAATATAACATTAGAATTTATAAAAATATAATTTTTATTGATCTAAAGATATTTCCACAATAATGTTTATAAAACTTAACAATATATTTGTTGGTACATATTTTGGGTGTCCGCTGCTGTTCGAATAGATTAGATTTGTATTTCCTTATTTGTAATCACTTGTATGTGTTTGTATGTTGTTAATCTGGAAACTGAGTCGTTCGCAGGAGCATCTGCGAATGTATATTATGTAAAGGGACCCATTCGGCGAATGAAGGGCCGAATGGCTCCATTCGGCCGAATGGGCTACAGGCCCTATAAATACCAGTTTTCAGATTTAGGGTTCAAGGTTTTTTAGGTGTTCTTGGGTTTGAGCACGAAAGGGGGAGAGATCATGCTCGATCTCTCCCCGGCAACACTATGTTCTTTTATGATGTGAATACAATCATGTAATCATTCGATTCTATCAATATACCATTTGATTTTGTTCATCATCTTCATGTTCGTCGTGTGTCAAAACCCTAACCTTCCGTCCAAAGTGAAATCGCCGGTCCTATCACGTCTTTACAATTGGTATCAGAGCGAGGTTACCACTAGAAAGGTCTAACAACCGATCTAGTACACCAAGCTCTTGATTTTGGACGTTAAACTTCGTCTCTGTTTGCTTCGATTGGTCTCGTTTTTTGGTGAGTTTTTGCAAAGGACTATCACCGCTTCACCAGTGCGCCCGTCATAGTACCACCATCGGAAGCCATCCATAAAGTCTTGACGCATCTTCCGCAGGGGAATCCTCTTCAAAACTCTAGGGGGAAGCCACTTCAGGATCACTTTATGCTTGCGGGTATCACCATCAATCTCTGGCAAATAATATCTTTCTGGCTGCTGCGGTTGAAAGTTCACCCATCTCTTCCGGTATTCATACTTGATTTGTCGAGAAAACCAAGCAGACATCCCGGAGTCTTCACTGTATAGCATATTCAGACGTGCTAACTGATTGACTTCGAATCCAGGCAACGTCTTGAAATCATGTGGGTGTTTGAAGTAGTCAATCCCTTTCTCTCTCTTCACAGCATAGCACCCAAGATCATGGAAGTATTCCCAGCTTAGAATCTGACCTCCAGCTTTGTAGCCTTTGGTCCTGTAAACTTTCTTGTGTGTGGCTGGCATCTTCTCTGTGCTTTGCTTCTTCAACACTTCCCAATAAGCAGCCCATTCTTCTTTTCTTCTCTTTTGGTCATCGGCTTCAGCCTTGCTTGCCTCAACTTGTTCCTCCAGATATCTGACCAAGAGATCCTCTGTTTCTTGATCAAATGGTTCAGTGAATATAGGCAGCTCGTCTTCAGCCGATGTATACTTAGGGTATTCTTCATCTGTGATGTCTTCCAAAATAACCTCATCAACATCATCAAATGGCTCTGGTTCAGGCTCTTCAAAAATGGGAATTGAGGTGTCATCAGTAACAACCTCATCAGGATTCAACCTGAATAGCTCAGCTATTTGCTCTTTGGAGAGGCAGTGTATAATCTCTCCCTCCTCCTTGTCATAGCTCACTGAGTGCTGTATAATGCCTTGAGCGTCCAAGATCATAGTCAGTGTCTGATCAAGCTGACGTCTCAAAGGCACAGCTTGTACTTCCTCAGTAGCTTCTGGTTCGGCTGTCTTCGAGGGAGACGAAGGAGGAGGAGCCTGAGCCTTCTTGTCATTTGATTTCTTGGACCGGATCTCAGAAGAGGGAGGGGCTTGATCATCATTGTCATCATCATCATCGTCATCAGTACCGGATGATTCAGAAGACCCACTCCCAGATCCGTCCTTGTCATCTCCAGCATCATCATCAGATTCTTCATCCTTCTCAGAATCTTCATAATCAACCTGTTCCTCCTCAGACTCTTCTTCTTCTTCTTCTTTGTCTGAATCATCGGAATGGACTTCCACACCTTCGAGCCTGGGAGTGCCTTCCTTGGAACTCTCGACAAGTTCAGCAAGGCGAGCATTCTCAGCTTCCAGAAGAAGAATCCTCTCGTTGAAACCAGTGGCAGTCAAGGCCAACTGGTTGTGCTCATCGATATACTTAAGCAGTTGCTCTTCTTGTTGAGCAGACCGAGCTCTAAGATCAGCTCGTTGATCAGCTGCCTGCAGCAACAAGGCATTCTGATCATGGATCCTTTGAGTGAGCTGAGCAATCTTAGACTCTTGCTCCATGTTCTTCTCCATCAATCTGAGAACCATACTGTTCAGTGTGATAAGCTGATCCACAACTGACACAGTAGGTATAAACGTATCAGCTCGTGATGTAGATGGGCCAGAAGAAGCAGCAACATAAACCGGCTCACGAATAAAAGGAGTGGTCAGAGGGGCAGTAGTAGTCTGAGCAGGAATGGCACTTGACCTTGTCAGTGAAGAAACTGACACAGCTGCTACTGATGTAACAGTGGATGTAGCAGCTGTAGTCAGTTCTGACCTCCTTTGGAAGGAGAACCTAGATCTCTTTCCCCTTCCAGCTCTAGAGGATGTAGGCGGAGAAAAGATAGCAGTCACAGCCACGGTAACCGGTGCGGAAGACCGAGGTGGAGGAGAGAGATCAAACTCAGGAACAAAAGAAGGATCGGTAATCTCTTCAATCTCTGCTTCACTCCTTTTTCTCTTCTTCATCTCCATCTTTCCTCCTTCCATCACCTTTTCAAACTCATCATCATGAGTTGCTTCAGAATCAGAACTGGAACCAACATCATCACCATCTTCACCATCACCAGAGTCCTCTGACTCATCATCACTTTGAGGAGCTGTAGCATCAACAGAGGTAGCAGTAGTAACAGCAGTGGTAGTAGTAGCCAGGAAGTCTAAGTCCATCAAAGAATCAACATCAATGTCCTCTTCCTGTGCTGTAGTCAAACCAGCATCACCACCGTAACTGTACCACTAACATCAACCATGCTCACAAAAGCAGCAGTGGTCATGTATCCAGAACTCATCTCCACCACACCTGAACTCACTACAGCAGCAGTGCTTACTATCACTGTGCTCTCACCAGCTCCAGCACCACTAGGGCCTACCTCATCATCACCATCACCTCCATCACTGTCGTCTCCACCAGCCGGTACAACTATGTCTTCGACATCTGAATCAGAGTCAGCATGCCTCCATCTACGACCAGCTGGAGCTCTATAATCAGGTCGAGAGAGATGACCGAATAAAGATCTGGTGGCTGGCTTCCTCTCCTTACCTCTGTATGACAGAACTCTATTAAGAGTAGTGTCATTCATGTGCTCTAACCGAATGACATCCGCATTGATCTTCGGAAGATCTGGAACTTGGACATCAATGATTTGCTGTAGAAACCTCGGGTACATGAGGAACTTCTTGTCACCCTTGAGAACCACGTTCTCCTTCATGTGAATGAAGATCATCTCTGAGAAGTTGAAGGGTTTGTTGAGCACTAAAGCAGCAAATGCGCACTGGATGGTCTCACGCATATCATCAAAACCACCTCGCCTCGATCCAAGACAGTGAACCAAGACATGTGCTAAATACTTGAATTGAGGAGACATAAACGCCTTGTTGAGAATGCCAGCTCCAATATCACCCTCATACTTGCACCGTGGAAAGCATCCACGAACCAGAAATCGATCAAGTAATGATGGCTGATCTGGAGAGTCTTGAAATCCACAAATTCTCCTGATGTGTTCAGCAGAAACCACTATATCATGCCCTTGAACTTTGCCCCTTATGACTGTAGGCTCGGCCTCGCAGTAAATGTCAGCAGATGACCAGAAATCCTGCTGATGCGAATGATAAGGCACATGGACAGTAGATATGGCAGTGAATATCCTCGAACGCCTCAGAAAAGTAATGATGTCTGAGTAGTGCTTCGCGTTCGGAGTGGTCAAATCTAGATGAGCACAAATGTTGTGCTTAGGAACTGACTTGTAACCTGCCATGCTGCACAACAGAAGAAATAAACATGTTAGTACAAGACAATCAACAAGAAACTGAAATCAACAGGAAATCAGATTGACAGATTAACTGATGTGCCGAATGACAGTGATTCGCCGAATGAGTCATGTGATCGAATGAGTCATTCGTCGAATGAGGTTCATTCGTCGAATGACTCTCATTCGCCGAATGAGATATAGACAAGGCTGGTCATTCGTCGAATGAGCCATTCGCCGAATGAGGTTCATTCGCCGAATGACGACATTCGGCGCCCATTATGAATTCAAAATCCCTTTTTCCAAAAATCAACAATCAGTTCATAAAAATTGTACACACACACTTAGAATCAACCGACTAAGACATTTAAAACAGATCATAGGTAGTTTCAAGTCCATTATGATGGTCTATTTACACGGCGAAAAACAAAACCCTAAAACCCTAAAATCACAACTGTTTTTGATGATTTCACGGTTGAAAGTGCTTGATAATCGATCTCCAAATACCTGAGATGAAATAGAATGTGATTGTCAGAAGCAGGGTTAACAAAAGTAACCGAAAATCGATCTAAGACAAGGAGTGTGATTATCGCCGAATGAAGGAGCTCTGGTGTGTCGAAAGAGAATATGGTCGAATGACCTCTCATTCGGCCGAAGGACCGTTATATAGTCCCTTCTCATTCGCCGAATGAGCTAGGCGAAAGGTCACCTGACATTCAGTCTCATTCGCCGAATGAGTGTAGCGAATAGGTCGTTCGACAATACTCATTCGCCGAATGAGAATGTCGAATGAGACATTCGACACCCTTCATTCGTCGAATGAAAAACACATTGTATGATTGATTCGGTCGAATGACTCATTCGCAGAATGAGTTCATTCAGCCGAATGAGTTCATTCTTCCTCTCATTCGGACGAATGAGAGATGAAAATCTCCAAACCTCAACTATTTCAACATTTGACATTTTGAGCAATAAACCTTTAGCAATTTATGAAGATATGTCTGGTTGGTTCAGAATTCAGATATGACAGACATCTGAATCTTACAAATGATCTTCTAAAACAAGATTGAAAATATAAAATCTTTTTGTATTTTTCTGAAACAACCACTACAACTGTACAAACAATAACTAAGAATAAATAAACACATGTTTTTGTGAGAGGTCCATTAATAAAATAACACACATCTCTAATCACATCATATTGTCTTCAATGAACGCTTCACTTTCAACACAATTTCATTATGATACGATTACTGATATATTTGTCCAAACTTAAACCGACCAATACATAACTACTAAACAAACTATATGATCACTCATATTTTCTGATTGAGTTCCCCAATTCATTTCATCAATAAAGATCAAAAACAGTTCAAAACTCATTTAAGCATATCTTAAAACCAGTCATCATGAATTTAATAAGATTCAAACATTTATTATCATTTTGTATTTTTCTTGTTCTATCCAAATGGATGGCTTCAGCTAGGTCCGTCCCAGCAATATGGCACATGTATGGAATCGAACTTTATTTGTTTAAGTATTTCTCAAGCTTAATACCAGCTTGCATTAGGTTTTCTTCAAGCTTAATACCAGCTTGTTTTTAGTTTTTCATCAAGCTTAATACCAGCTTGTTTTTGATTTTCCTCAAGCTTAATACCAGCTTGTTTTTATTTTTCTTTGAATGAAATCTCATTTGATTCCATGATGACAAGTGTATGCTTGATTTGAGTCAAAAACCATTTCTCACTCAAATGATTTAATAAAATGGATCCCACAGATCAAACTTTCTAAGTTATCACAAGTTGTTTATTCATTTTGTATAGTCAGCCTATCAGTACATCCCATCACAATTCTCTTGTGATATTAGTTCATACATTCACTTCTGCTTCTATGACATGATAAGATCAATGCACTACTTTATTAAGCAAGACCATCTCAATTTTTAATTTTTCTATTGTTTTTGGTTTTTCAAATTTTCTGTTGTTTTTGGTTTTTCAAATTTTCTATTGTTTTTGGTTTTTCAAATATCATAATTTCTCCCCCTAAAAACCTAAAAATAGAAAATCTTTTTGAGTTTTTGATGATGAAAAAGAACTATACAATAAAAAATGAAAATACTGAAGTAAAATGAATAAAGTAAAGACTATCTAAGTAAAAATGATGATCATTTGTTAGACTCAGATGAGGATTGAACTTCATCCTTTTGAAAGACACCATTAGCCGATAACAGATATAAAAATCTGGGTTTATCAAATGCTTTTGTAAAAAGATCGGCTTTCTGGTGATCGGTGTGAATTTTCACAACATCGATTAATTTCTTTTCAAAACAATCACGTATGAAGTGATATTTTATGTCGATGTGTTTGGTTTTGGAGTGCTGAACTGGATTTTTAGTGACAGCAATGGCGGCAGTATTATCAACATAAATAGGAGTGTTAGAAAAATGTAACCCATAGTCCCTGAGTTGCTGTTGAATCCATATGATTTGTGAACAGCAACTAGCAGCAGCAATATATTCAGCTTCACAGGTTGAAGTAGACATCGACGTCTGCTTCTTACACTGCCAGGTGACCAATCGGTTTCCAAAGAACTGACATCCTGCAGATGTTGACTTGAAATCTCTCTTGCATCCGCCATAATCTGAATCACTATATGCAGTAAGCTCAAAATTATCATCATTAGGGTACCATAAGCCAAGTTCCGGTGTACCCTTCAGATAACGCATAATCCTTTTGACAGCAATGAGGTGAGATACTCTTGGTTTGGATTGATAGCGTGCACACAAGCAAGTGGCGAACATGATATCTGGCCACGAAGCAGTAAGATACATGAGAGATCCGATCATTCCTCGGTACAGAGTGGCATCAATTAACTCCCCCTTTTCATCTGGAGTAATCCCGTTATTAACAGCCAGTGGGGTACCAGCAGGCTTAGCATCAGACATACTGAACCGGTTCAGAATGTCACCAACGTATTTGGTTAGATGAATAAAAATCCCTGCCTCAGACTGATCCACCTGCAAACCCAAGAAAAATTTCATCTCTCCCATCGAACTCATTTCAAATTTTTCTTTCATAACCTTCTCGAATTCCTTGCACAGACTATCATTTGTGGAACCAAAAATTATGTCGTCCACATATACTTGCACCAAGATTAAGTCACTGTCCTTCTCACGGATGAATAATGTGCAGTCAATGACACCTCTTCTGAACCCGTTGTTCAGAAGGTGAGTAGAAAGTGTCTCATACCACGCTCGTGGAGCTTGATGCAATCCATATAAGGCCTTGTCTAGCTTGTAGACTTGGTCACGATGCAATGGATCCTCAAACCCGGGAGGTTGACTGACATATACGGTTTCACTAATCACACCGTGAAGGAACGCACTCTTGACATCCATTTGATAAACTTTAAACTTCTTAAAGGATGCATAAGCCAAGAAGATACGAATGGCTTCGAGTCGAGCAACCGGAGCAAACACCTCATTGTAGTCCAACCCTTCTATCTGTCTGAATCCTTGAACCACCAGACGTGCTTTATTTCGCACTATGATCCCGTGATCATCTTTCTTGCAATGAAGAACCCATCGAGTACCAATGACTTTTGCACCTTTGGGTCTGTCAACCAATTGCCAGACACCTAACTTTTTGAACTGTAAAAGTTCTTCTTGCATTGCATCAACCCATGATTCTTCCTTGAGGGCTTCAGTGACAGTACGCGGTTCAACTTGAGAGATAAAGCAGGAATGAGCACAAAAGCTTACATCTGCAAAATCAAGAATGTCTGCAAGACCACCTGAAGAAATCTGACTTCGAGTTTTCACTCCATCTAAAGGACTCCCAATAATGTTGTCTTGAGGATGAATACGATTGATTCTTCCAACAGGATGAGCGGGAACCTCAACCTCAGGATCTAAGTTATTCAAATTTAAATCCTCAAGACCAGGTACAAGGTTATCAACAACTGGTTCAGGAGCAGCTGGAGGATTGTCATCTGTGTCTGAGCTGTCATCATTTATCTGTGTAGAGGGACCAGATGCAGATGTAGGTTGAGAAGGTTCATCAGGTGCATTCTGTACATCATACAGCATCTGAACAGCAACATCTTCATCTGAATACATGGGGGGCATATTGAATGAATCAAAAAGACTGGAATAATCAAACATCCAATCTGGCCCTTTTCCAGGTGGGGGCATTGTATATTTCTGAACGTCTACATGGTACCACTCCTCCACATTATGAGTTGCAATGTTGTAAACTCGTTTGTTTGGAGTGCTATACCCAAGAAAGTACCCTTCTTCCACCTTTTAATTGAACTTGCCTTGCTCATGTTTCTTAAGCATAGTGCATGGAGCACCAAAAGGTTCTAGATACTTAAGATTTGGCTTTATGTTATGGAGCAGTTCAAAGCAAGTCTTCCCATGTCTCTTCACAATAAGTACCCAGTTCAAGGTATAACAAGCATTAGCTACAGCTTCGTTCCAGAATTGAACCGGTAGAGAAGAATCAGCAAGCATGGTTCTAGCAGCCTCAATCAATGTCCTATTTTTGCGTTCAGCAACACCATTCATTTGAGGAACATATGGAGCACTAAATTGTTGCACAATGCCTCTTGCATTACAAAAATTCTCCATGTTGTGATTTTTGAACTCCGTTCCATTATCAGTTCGAAACTGACGAATCTTGAGCTTATAAAGTGATTCAAGTTTGGTAACCAAAACTTGAATGCAATCAAACGTCTCAGACTTCTCCTTTAAAAAGAAAACCCAAGAGTATCTGGAATACTCATCAGTGATGACAAGACAGTATTGATCTCCAGCTATACCCTTTCGATTCACAGGACCAAATAAGTCCATGTGGAGAAGCTCAAGAGGAACATTGATTGAATGAAGCTTTTTCAGCTTATGAGACTGCTTGGCTTGCTTCCCTTTCTTGCAGGATACACAGATATCAGACAGCTTAAAATTCTTCAAGCTAACTCCCTCAACCAGACTATTGTGTACCAAATGATTCATCTTACGTAAACTCAAATGGCCCATCCTCTTATGCCAAAGGATTGAATCTTTCTCAGTTGCCTTTGTCATAAAACATGAAGCTGTGGAGGATGTAGTTGAAGCTGTGGCCATATTGAGAACGTACAAATCTTGCTTCCTCGGAGCAGACATCAAAATCCAATCTTCAGGTATCTTAACACCTTGCTTGAGAATGTAACATTTTGAATCATCAAATAAGACCTTCTACTCTTTGTCACAAATCTGAGAGACTGACAGGAGGTTGTTTTCCAGCTGTTTAACATATCTGACATTATCAAATGAAACTTGTCCATTTGTCAGAATTCCCTCTCCTGTAATAAATCCGCCTTTGTCACCGGCAAAAGCAACATATCCACCTCGAACTGCATTCACATTGGTGAGCAGAGAAATATCACCAGTCATGTGTCTGGAAGCCCCACTATCAACGATCCAATTGCTGTTAACTCCAGCTTTTGGGGCAACCTGCACAATAAAGAGACAATCAGTTCACTTTGGGAACCCAAGCCTTTACAGTCTTGGGTTGACCCATAGAGTCTCGGATCCAAACATCAATCCATTTTCCATCAGGAAAAGATTTATCTGAAATAGGTGAAACAGAATCCTCAGATGATTTAACTTTCCAAATTGCATGTTTATCAAAAGAGGTTTTCAGATAAATGGATGATGATTTTGCTTGGTTAACTTTAGGCACACTTGGAACATGCAAAGTTTCCTGTTTTCCTTTACCCTTGTCTGAAGTGATAATCTGAACCGGTTGTTTGGCCTTTGTTTGAACAGGCTTAGGTACAGATTTAACCGGTTTTAGTAAAGCAGAATTTAATTTTCTGAAAGAAACAACCTTTGGCCTGATCAAATGAGGGCAAAATCTCACAATGTGCCCAGACTCACCACATTCAAAACAGACTTTGTCACCTTTTTTATGAAAATATTTTAAATCAGAAAATGGTTTTCTATTTGATTTAAAAACATTTGTTTTCTGACAATCTGGCTTAAAACCCAAACCTTTTGTCCCTTTGTTACCAACAAAAGCTGATTTGGTAACATGCTTAGCTTCAGACTCTTGTGAAGCTTTAACAAAGCACAATTCTTTGTAAACTTTTGAGTTGCAGATTGGGTCACCTTTCATAACAACAGAGGTTTGATTCCGAGGAGTACTATATTCTGATTCATCCTCGGAATCTGAGACCCAATCTTCAACAACTCCATCCACCCGAGATCCAGCAGTCTTTGAAGAACTCTGATTTGTACTCAGACCGACTGGATCAATTACTAACGGAGTAGTAACTTGAAAATCCTTTACATCTTTGTCATTTGGTGTATTGACAAATGCATTGAGGATGGGTGGAGGACAATTTTGATAGTTAACCTTTTCCTTCCCCTGATCAGTACCCCTACTGAGCATGTGCTCAATGATATAAGATGAGCTTTCATAGCTCTTGAGCTTTTGTCCTAAGGTCTCATAGTCACACTCGACTATTGCTAACTTCTTCTTGATCTCATTGATGGTATTGAGATAAGAAGTGATAGCATCTTGCTTATTCAGCACTGCGATTTCTGCCTCATGCAATTGTCTATTTAAAAGATCAATTTTAGCTTGAAAATCTTTTTCATTAGATTTTAAAACTTTGTTAGCCTCAATGCACAAGTCGATATCCTTCATCAAAACACTATTATGTGTCTGATAAGCAAGGACCCTACTTCTAAGATCAACACAATTAAAACACTCTAAATGTGAAGATGAACAGTTAGTGTATACCTGCTCTGACTCTGTAGAAGCAGAAGAGTTTACCATCAAGGCAAATTGAGTAGAGGAGTCATCAGCTTCAGCATCAGAATCTTGAGTGTCTGAATCTGTCAGATTGTCTGATTCTGAACTTGAGATCTTGTCATCATTCCTCAATGAATCTACCCGAATGCTTTCTTCATTTTGACCTTCAGACTGTTGAATCTCTGCCACACAAGCTTTATCTTGATCTTCTTTATCAGCATTAAACCTGAAATCCCAGTTCACCCCTACATCCTGTTGAACCATTAAAGCTTTACTAGCAGAGGATGAAGATCCAACTTGAGAAGGAGAATCAATGGGAACTAATCTCCTTTCTGGATTGGCAGTAGAAGATTTCTGATGTTGAAATGGATTCTTGTTGCCAGCTTTCTTCGGCTGCTTGCATTGTCTGGCAAAATGACCCTTCTCACCACAGTTGTAGCATGTGACAGATGCCACATCAAATCCAAACTTGGACTCCTTGTTTAGATTGATATCCTTCCCAGTCCTTTTTACAAACTCCTTTGCTCTTCTAACTGCACTAGCCAATGCCCACATAATGTCAATTCTCTCCATATCATCAGGATCAATCTGAGAGTAATCATCATTGGTCAAATATGGATTGCCGATCTGACCAGCAACTAATCCATCATATGAGCTAACCAATGTTGACAGAAGACACATATGCTCTTTTGCAATCTCTACTGTGACCTTGTCAAAGTTCTCTGTTTTTAGACTTGCGGTAGGCTGATGATGCTCTTGTTGTGAACTTGATGAAGAAGATTGACTGAAATTCATCTGAGCTGCAGATGAAGCTTCAGATGTTTTAGAAACAAAAGCAGTCTTCAGAGGAGCATGAGTTGTGGATTTATCAACTGTGGGAGTGGAGTAGTATAGAGAAGGATCTTGAACTTGCACAACTCTCTTGGCCTTCCATTTGTTCTCTATCTCCTGCTCTTTTAGCTTCTGAATGAAATCATTGATGTCCATATGAGTCATCATCTGATTTTGCTTGAGTACCATCAAGAAGGATTCCCACTTTGGAGGTAAAGCATCTGCTAAACACTGAATCTTTTCTTGAGTTGTAGTTTTGACCTCATGATTGAACAACTCACTCAACAGATGATAAAACCTGGCAATAAGCTCATCCAGTGACTCATTTCCCACATACATGAAGCTATTGAATTCCTTTCTCAGTGCCTTTGACTTGATACTCTTCAAAGCATCATTACCCTCATATCTTTGTTGCAGTGCATCCCACAGTAGCTTAGCCGAAGTAAACTGTCTAAACTGATGGAAGATATCAGTGGCAATGGACTGTGACAAAATAGCATAGGCTTTCTTCTCATAATCATACAGCTTCCTCTGAGGCTCAGTCATCCGTGTGACTAGCATAGGAGTTCCATCTTCATTCAGAGGCCTCAGATAACCTCCTTCAATCATCATCCACAGATTTGTATCCACCCCATTGATGTGAATCTCAAACCGATACTTCCATTTAATCAGAAATGACAAAATTTCAGCAATTCGACAGCAACGTCCAAGGGGGAGTATGTTGGTGCATATTTTGGGTGTCCGCTGCTGTTCGAATAGATTAGATTTGTATTTGCTTATTTGTAATCACTTGTATGTGTTTGTATGTTGTTAATCTGGAAACTGAGTCGTTCGCAGGAGCATCTGCGAATGTATATTATGTAAAGGGACCCATTCGGCGAATGAAGGGCCGAATGGCTCCATTCGGCCGAATGGGCTACAGGCCCTATAAATACCAGTTTTCAGATTTAGGGTTCAAGGTTTTTTAGGTGTTCTTGGGTTTGAGCACGAAAGGGGGAGAGATCATGCTCGATCTCTCCCCGGCAACACTATGTTCTTTTATGATGTGAATACAATCATGTAATCATTCGATTCTATCAATATACCATTTGATTTTGTTCATCATCTTCATGTTCGTCGTGTGTCAAAACCCTAACCTTCCGTCCAAAGTGAAATCGCCGGTCCTATCACGTCTTTACAATATTTATATCTAATCAAGATGGTGAATGAGATCTTGGAGCCAAGTCAATTGAATTTGAGTTTGAAACATGACGGATAAGCATGATGGGAAAGGTATTGCATAAAGGAAATCTAACACACATGATGATATCTTACTAGCTAAATGAACATGGTTATGAGTTTGGCCATTTTTTAAACTAATAAAAGACTTATATAACCTTTTTTACTTGTTGTATCTACCATTGCATACATTTTCTCCGCACATTTACTCACCAACACACTCCTTACATTACACTTACATGACATGTGATCAAGTGCCAAGCCCACGTTACACGTAAACTTGCACATGTTTGAATGAGTTGTGTGTAAGTAAAGTGACTCTTATATGACGTTTACGTGTCTCCTATGTGACACCTGGTTAAGCATCCATCAAACTTGTTGTAAGTGATGGTTACACTAGCCTTATTTCTTAAAGTTTGTTTTCAAAAAGAACTGAATCACATGCATGTTTTAAAAGGCAATGGATAATGCATATGTAAGGTCTCGAAATGCAAATCAAAATATAATATTAAAGTTTGACTCTTAAATAACAATACTAAGTGTATTATTTTTTGCTTTGACATGCATAACATAATAATTTTAAGACAGGTAAGGAAACAAATCCACACATAACTTTGTAGATTGGTGGCTTGTGGGCTAGGGGCTCCGTCCGTCTGGACTAGTGGCCAGCTTGGGCATCCTTTAGCCATTTGGGGCCGCGTACGGAGTACTCGACAGTAAATTAGTTGACCGTTCAAAAAAAAAACTTTGTAGATTGAAATCTTAATTCTTGAAAGTGAACCTTTCGTACTTACGTACTAAATTAACATCTAGAGTTTTGTCGCAACGACATGGGTTTTATTAGCTCTTGAGGGGAGTTGCAAAGGCAACCAATCATCAACATCGCTAAAAGATTTTGTTAAACATTTGGCCACCATTTCATTAATAACATCCTCTAGTTTCGATGGTACCCGCTGGAAACAACATAAACCACATGTTTAAAAAACATATGTTTCATAACTGCACACATAAATAGGGCTGTAAACGAACCGAACGAATTTAACTTGTTCACGAACGGTTCACGAACGCTAATCGAACGAAAATTCTTGTTTGTTTTTGTTCATTAAATAATTTAGTTTGTTAACGAACGGTTCACGAAACGCTAACGAACGCATATTATTTAAAAAATAAAAATCAACATTCTAAATATCAAGCACTGGAGACAATCATTTATAAATATATAAATTAAAATATTATAGTATTAAACTAAAAATAACTTAAATATTATGGTATTAAACTAAAAATTAAAATTATACAACATATCTCATGAATAAATATAATAAATGAACTTAACCGAACATAAACGAACATGTTACCGAACGTTCACGAACACGTTACCGAACGTTCACGAACACAAATGAACGAACACGACCTCTGTTCATGTTTGTTCATTTAAATAAATGAACGGAATTTCTTGTTCGTGTTCGTTCATTTATTAAACGAACATAAACGAACTTTCCGCCGAACGGTTCACGAACTGTTCGCTGAACGTTCGGTTCGTTTACAGCCCTACACATAAATGGTTTGGTTGTCACACTTAGCTTGAACCGCTTTTAACTTGAACAGCCAGCTATCGTTTGGGTCAAATGATCATATTGGATTCTAATGCCTTTTTGACTTTTTTATATTTTTATTTTCTTCCTTTCAAAGTACTATTAGTGGTAGATTTACTTAAGTTTTGGACCGGCCTTCTCTAATCGTTCTTCCCACTAGATGTGAGATACCAACATACGTATTCAGTCTCGAGACATTGCTCAAGACTTTTGGACCGACCTTCTCTAATCTATCAATATCATAAGTGCAAAGCAAACATTCATAAGTTTACAAAACAAAAATTTACAAATTTGTTCAAAATCTTGAAATTGTATGTGCTATTTTAAAGAAAATATTGAGGCGCAATGGGTTGGCGGATCTCATTGATGTTATTGCCTCATGGTAGGTAGGGTAGACTCAACCATTTTAAGGACCCTAAGCAGAATAAAAAGTCGAGGCATTCACTAATGGTTGCGTTAAAAATTCTTCTTCTATCCGGTCTTGCAACCGACAGTAATAAACTAAAAATATTTACATTGTTGGGGTTCTCTCTCTCTCACACACACACACAAGAGAAAGCGATAAAAGACACGAGAGATTTAACGTGGTTTGGTCGGATTGACCTACGTCCACGGGCTGCAACTAGGTATTTTATTATTATGCTCAGTACAAAGATTACAATCAAATGACACAGGTATATATAGAGATACAAACTAGGTTAAACAACTAAGCGGGCCGAACATAGGGCCAGACAAGGGCCGGGCGGCCGGCTGCCCTAATCTCCCTAAAGGCCTTCGTAAACCTAACACACATAATGACTATATGTTTTACTAATATTTAAAGTTTTAAACCATATGAGTAATTTATGAGACCTACCGACCAAAACTGAAATATTAAGAACAGTCTCGGTAATTTACTTTTTAAAAATTATCAAATTCACAATCCAGTAAAAATGAGTTTTTTTCCAAATAGGTGTTGGTGGAAAACTTATTTACCAAATTGGGTGATTTGAAAAATATTTACCAAAACGGGTGTTGTTTCATTTATTTATTTATTTTTAACTATTTTTTGCAATTCAATCAACATATTATAAAAATTTTCTATTTTATTTTCAACCAACTAACTATGAAGTATGTTGATTAAATTAAAAATAAATCATAATAAGTTAGTTCAAAATAAAGAAAATACATGAAAAACACTCATTTTGGTAAATATTTTTCAAATCACTCATTTTGGTAAATAAGTTTTCCACCAACACCTATTTGGAAAAAAATTCCACTAAAAATGATGGAAGAAGAAATAAAAGTACTACAACTGTGGGTGGATATAAGCTTTTTTTCACAACCAAAAGAAAAAAAAAAATCTACCGCCGCATCTGTTATTATCCACAACCAACCACCGCCACAACGGCAACGGGGACAATGGGATGTGACGAACTCAAACCTGATTTCGACGAAGAACAACAAGAAGACACCTCCTATCTATCCCTCATTTCTAAACCAAAGGTATTCTCATGTTTCTTGTTACCTAATTTCATATGATTCTTATCTTCTGATTTGACCAATTTAGGATTATTATCGAGTACTCGAGGTGGATTATGAAGCTACGGAAGAAGAAATTCGATCCAATTTCATTCGATTAGCTCTGGTACGTCCTTTCCCTTTCGACCTTAAATCGATGTCAAATGGATAACGCGTTTTGATGATTACTTGGTGATCAATATCCTGCACGAACTTAGGGCTTCAAATTGATACAAATTGACAATTTCGTTAAGTCCTGAAAACCCTAATTGTTGAATTGGTATCTGTGGTTTTTCTGCCATATCAGTTGTGTAGTTTTTCTTGTTTGTATTGTCCAGATGCTTGAGTTGGCATGTTTTCTGGGTTTGTATTGTTGATCTTGATTTTAGGAGCGTCTTATCCTTGACAGAAATGGCATCCAGACAAGAAAAAGGGAGAGGATAGTGCCACATCAAAGTTTCAAGAGATAAACGAGGCGTACCAAGGTTGCTATTCTTCATAGTACATTTGTGATTTGATTATACACAAAATATCAAACCATATGAGAGTTGCCTTATCTCTCCCATTACCTTTGTTTCTTGATAAAGTTGGTTCTGTAACAAAAGTGCCTCTGTAACAAAAGTGCCTCTGTTCAATACGGGATACACTTGTACGAACTGCTTTAACTATGATATGTAAGGCAGTCATGTAACTGCATAACCGCCTTAGTCTCTCTCCCATTATTATTTTAAAGTGCTATGTGCCATAAGCCTCACTCAAGGCATAAAGGGTGAGGCTTGATCCTCGGCACAAGGTGCTTAAGCGAGGCACGTAGCATACAATTACCATTTTTAAGGGTCTTAGACATTTTGTTAGGGCCGTTAGGCTACTTTTAGCTGTTTTACATTGATTATAGGCTTGTTTAGGGCCTGTGTAACTGCTTCAGACGTGTTTGAACAATTTCTGACTGAAATTTGGCTAGAACTTTAATTTAAAATATGACTGAGCTCCTGAAATGGAGCTTTAAAAGTGAGATGACAAGTTTGTGCTGGGCTATGTCCGGAGGCCTAGGCATGCAATTTGTGCACTTTTGACAACAGAGTTATGTACAAGTACCTAAAATTGACTACACACATATACATACATTAAGGGTGCTTCAATGGTCATTTGAACTTTTAGCATATTAGTAAGTGCTTAACAATCATGCATGTCCCCTCTTGTGTTTTTTTTTTTTGGCAGTTTTAAGCGATCCTATCCGTAAAGAAGAATATGACAAGAAAGGAATGTTGTACCTCTATGATTACAACATCGTTGTAAGCATAATCATTGTAAATGATCGTCATCATAGAATACTGATCTTAAATACGCCCTAACAGGATTTGATGATGCAGGATTATCTCAACCGTTACAAGGGTCTCATCTTAACGTGCAATGGCCTTGGGATGCAGACCTCCATCTTGTGAGATGATTTGGTATATACCCTAGTTGATAAAGCAGTAGATCTTATGATGGTGGATTTATGGTCTTAGATTTATTTTAATACTACCTGCTTCCACTTTTATGTAAAGCTTTAAAAATACTGCTCTCAACTTCAGTTTCTTAGACTGGAACTGACAAATCCAAAGTTGCATTGTAATAATAATACTATGGATCTGTTAAACATTGGTCTGGTGCTGATGATTGTGCCTGTGCAAAATTTTCATCTTTTTTTTTTTTTTTTTTAATAAAAAGATTTATAATCAGTCGGTTTTAGGGGTTTAAATCTTGGCTTCCTTTTTAGACTTTAGAGTATAAGACTTTGGGTTCTCCCGGATAAAGTATTAGATTTAGAGCTCTAAATGGGCAAACTGAAAATAAGAAAAACAAAAGAATATTGTTTGTTTGAGATCAATCAGACCTATGTGCTTTGAACTTGGTTAGGTCACTGTCATGTATGTGTTCAGATGTGATGATAAGTGTATCCATAGCATAGCTTTTATAAATGCTAAAATGGTTTGCCAAATTTCCCCCTAAGAGCTGTTAGATTCGACTTTTATCGAACCTTAGTAGCAAGGTTATTCGACCTACAAACCTGAGAGTCAAATTTCTAATGGGGTACGCTTGAGAAAGTCTGTTTGGGGGCATTCAAGATTATTGAAGAGACAAGGAGGTGAAGCATGGGTGGCCCAACACCGGATATCCGAAAATCTAATGGGACGCTTGAGAAATTCTATTTCGGATATCGTATATCCGAACTATTTGAAAATTTTCAAAATATCTGAATTTTCGGATATCCGATTTTTACGTAGATTCAGATTTTTGTATTCGGATACGGATTTTCTTACGCACCTCTAGTTTCAATGGAGTTGTAACTTGTTCAGGAAATCTTAATATCTAAATCATATTTTGTCATCCTATTTGATGTCAAAAATTATGATTCTTATGTCTAAAAATTGCAAAAATAGTTTAAAAAAAAACTCGTTTTTTTGGATGGTTAATGTGTGCAACACGAGGTTTCCTGACTAACTTGAACCTGGCGTTCACATCTCATGTACATGTTCTTCCCATACTCGGTGTTTCGTAGGGATTGATAGCCTCAAGGGATTTGTACGATGTGTAGGTAATGTAAAAGATGTTCTGAGAGGTGGCGTATCATTGTGTGTTTGATCATGGCAAGATTGTGAATGAGTCAGTGTTGTAAAGATCGGCCTAGTCGGCCAATTAATCGGTAGTCGGCAATGCACCAATTGATATTTAGGTAGTCGGTCAAAAATCAATAATCGGTCAAAGTATGCTCTAGTTGGCTAGCAGACAAAATCGGCTCGATATCGACAATTATAGGCCGGAATCCAATTAAATTCCGGCAACATTTTCGGCGATTTTTGACATTTCGGCGACTTTTAAAATTCCGGCAGCATTTGAGTTTTAAAATTCTAGCGACATTTTCCGGCAACTTTTGAAATTTTGACACTAGAATGAGTGCAAGCAGGGGCGAATGGAAGAAGGAATGAGTGGGTGGCAAGGACCCTACTCAACTTCTTAATAACCATGTAATTTCTATTAATGTTGATTAAATAAAACAATTAGGCACCCATGAAATTTATTTTAAGGCCCCCATGGTTTCAACCGCGATAGTTGAGAGATGTTTTTCGGCAGTGAATATCGTAAAAACAAATTTGCGTAATCGAATTGGTGATGATTTTTTTGAATGTTTGTGATTTGTACGGTTGAAAAGGAAGCACTTAAAAACATTACGAATGAAGCTATAATGGATCGTTTTCAAAAGATGAAATCTCGTAGAGGACAATTAGAATGAATATTTTGTTTTATGACATGTAATGAAGTTTATTGTTTATAATTTTGGTGTAATTTATTATATTGTTTTTGCTCCCACTGAGTAAACATCCTGGATCGTCACTGAGTGCCAGGGTATGTGCATGAATGTGGATATTAACTGATGTTATAGGTGCGTATGAGGTGCATGTGTGTGGGTGTATTTTTCAATTGATGTGTGAAGGTGTGTGTTTGGTGTGAAGAGAATGTGAATGATTGTGTCATGTTGTATGCGCGTTCTGCAAGAATTGAAGGTGGCCAAAATGGGTTTGTGCGCGTATGGTTCAGAGGTGATAAGAATGTGTTTTTTTATTAGTGATGAGCGAATGTGTGTGTAATTTGAAATGCCGAGAATTGGAAATGTGTGGAGAATAGCAAGTGTGTGAATTGTCAGTGATTAGGACCGTAAATGAACCGAAAGTTCGTGAACTATTTGACATGAAATTCGTTTATGTTCGTTTGTTTAATAAATGAATGAACACGAACACAAAATTTGTGTTTGTTTAATTAAATAAACGAACATGATCACACATAGTGTTCGTTTATTTATGTTCATGAACTATTCGTTAACGTTCGTGTATTTGTGTTCGTTAGCTATCTAATGTTAGTTTATGTTTGGCCAGACCAACTCAGAGTCGGTCAAACTCAGACCTACTCGGACCAACTCGGCCCAACTCGGTCTTGGTTTTTCGCTATTTTTTTATCGATTTTCCCTGTTTTTCATTTATTTTCACCAATTATTGTTTGATTTTCCCTATATATATTTCATTTCTATTGATATTCACTTTATATATTACTAGTGAGATGCCCGCGCGATGCGACGAAAAAAAAACAATTAGGCTACTGATTTTGGCTCATAAAAAACTTAAACCACCTAATTTTCTTCAAATCAACTGCTTTAACTAAAAAATATATCATGATAAAATTCATAATTTAAAATGCCAAATATGATATGACAAAAGTGTCAAGAAGTAATTTATTTGATTTCAGAGGACTTTTTTTTATAGGTATTATATGACACTTTACTTTTTAAATATATCAATCTGGGCAAACTAAAAAGGTAAAACAAAATCATTTAGTTTATAGTTCTTAAAGTTTTGTTTGTTGTACTTTATGTTTTAAAAGTTGTAAAACTCTTAATTTTAATAGTTTTTGGTAAAAGACCATTATATCCTTCCTGTATGTATTATATAGTAGTATAGATATATACTAGTAAACATATGATATATATATATATATATATATATAGGGGTTGGATCCACTAAGAAGGGATTTTTGCCTAAGAAGAGTAAGAAGCAATAGAAATTTGACACGTGTCATCATAAAACAGTAATACAGTACAAAAAACGAAATACAGTACAAAAAGAAACAAAATTCAGTACAAAAAAATCAAAAATCCAGTACAAAAAATCAAAAATCTAGTACAAAAAAAATCCAGTACAAAAAAAATAAAATATAGTACAAACAACAAAAATCTTATACAAAAAACCACAAAAATCGAGTATAAAAAAATATATAACAAATCTAGTACAAAAAAAATAAAAATGTAGTATAAAAAATACGATTTTATACCTAAATTATGTGACACGTGTCAAATTCTTATTTGTTCTCACTCTTCTTACACAAAAAGCTCTTCTTATTTGATCATTCCCCTATATATATATATATATATATAAAACTAGCATTATAAACCCATGTATTACATGGGTTGAATAACTATAACATGTTATAAATAATAATTTTTATAAAAATTTATATGTTAGATTTATCAACAATTGTTGAAATAAGAAATGTGAATATCTAAAAATTATAAAACAAATAATAAATATATTCAATAATTATATAATTATATTTCAAGATAATATATAATTTAAATCTTATTATAGTTTACCAAGTTTTAGTAAAGTAGTAAATTATTATAATAAGATATATATTTTTCAATATATAATTAAAAAAATTGTTAAAATAATTAGGAGAGAGAGGCGTAAAAACAAATCTCAGATATCACCAGAATGTGACGTGTTTACCGTGTCCAAGTACTCACAACTCCTTAGTCGATCGAGTTGGAGACGCCTAGCGACTTCTCCAACCATGGTTTATACTTGCTCAATTGTATACATTTATGCTTGTTCAATAGCGTTCATTTATTTTTAATTCTGTTTATTCGTTTATTTTGGTTTGCTTGTGTTCATTTATTACATAAACAGTTCTTTTAATTTTCTAACTAACGAATACGAACATATTCATTTTCTTAATAAACAAACACGAACACAAAATTCATATTTGTTAATATGTTCGTGTTCGGATAAATTTAAATGAGCGAACACAAACATAATTATATAAAAAGTTAACCCAAAATAATGTTGACTTTTTTATATGAGAGATTTTGGATTTGAATCCTTGCCTCGTCAAAGCAGGGAGTTTTTCTTCATGGTCTCGATTTCAAGGTTGACTTGGAGCGTCATCTTGATTGTCTACATTATAATATCAAATTTTATATACTATATACATCTTTCAAATGTGATTTTCAAAGTTCGGTTAGAACTAAGTTCGTCAAATGAATATCAGTAGTTGAGACTCCTGTTCAGGAAAGCAATTCATAATCCTCGATAGGGGATCAGTCTAGCTTTCGATTATCAATGTGGTTAAATAAACCAAAACAAAATTCTTTGTACCTTTGACCTTTTCTTCTCTTCTCATTCTCTCTTATTCCTGGGTTTTTTATGAACTGAAATTAAAATTTATTTAAAAAAAGATTCAATTTAACTAGTGTTTTTACATATAAATATAATTGTTCAGGTCTGTTAAGATCCATTCATTATCAGTAATAGTATAACATACATAATGATCTCTGGTAGTAGCCTTGTTAATACTAATTCACGCACCACAAGAGTGGCTCACTCCTCTCTGGTGCTATTTTTGAGCCATTCCAGGTAGGGGATGCTGCCACCGGTTATTGGCAATGCAATCACTTCAGGCACACTACACCAAAACACATACATAAAATAAACACACATCAATTGATTATCAAATATCAAGTCCTTCATGACGCAAATGATAGGGAAATGATCAAATATAATTTAGATTTTGTTAAAAAAATTATAAAAACACCTATCTTTGTACTGGATAATTACAGTACAATAAAATACAAATCCACTACAAAAAATAGCTTTTTTTTTTATGTTTTTAATAAAAACTTGTTTTTAGCATATCAGCCCGTATAATGATAATGGCAGATTTTAATAGTCATTTTAGCTGACACATGACATGGTGATCTTAATTTTGAAACAAAATTCCATATCATTGTAAAAGTTAATACGATATAGCTTTTGTTTATCATTATATACAGAGATAAAATTGTTAAAAAAAAAAAAAAAACCCACCCATTTAAACCCATCGTGTGAGCTCTACAAGTAAGAAATACACTTACTCATATTCATGATTTTCCTTGACATGCTCGGTTAATGCATTCAAAAGAGATTCTCTGGTTTTAATTATGAGCAGTTCCTCTGAATCTGTTAGTATCTGCTCGGCATCCAACACAAGAACTCACTTTAAAAACCCACAACATTAAAAATATTTAAAGTATGTGTGCCAAAATAGACATCATACCTCTCCATCCCACAGGTACACTGATTCGATACCTGCACTCAAATAGAAATTATGTTTCTATTCAAAATAGTAGAGAGATAAACTGTCCAAGCTCAAGGAATAATTGTTTCTTATATGGCTCAAATCTAATGAATCTACAACTTATAAGCAAAGCTGCATAGGGATAGTGATGGGTTTAACGAAGGCTTTATGCTTTGGGCCTGTTTTGGCCCATGAGGCTTTCTTGACACTTAAGATGGAAATCTTAGTTTTTTCATATATATAATATATCTAGTCATGTAATTGTAATATTTGCCACTGAGCTTAATTCTAAAATATACTAGTTGCAGCCCGTGGACATAGGATTCGCATCGAATCATAAGTCATAACCATGTTAAATCCTTGTGCTTTTTATTGCGTGTTGGCGTTTCGTTATGCCACATGATTCCTAACAGGTAGGATTGTAGGAAAAATTACTAGAAACCAAAGTTTGTATCCAAATGCATGAAACCAACCATATACTTGTGTTTGAACCAAAACTCATGAAACCACTCATAATTTAGAGTTTGGACAGTACGCTCAGAGAGCAAATCAATTATAACAAGAAATGACTGAAAGTCCTTTTGAACTATTATTCTTGCAAAAACGTCAATAAAACAATAGTCTACAATTTTAATCATTTTTTTACGCATTCAATAGTTGCAATGTTTGGTGTTTTTGGTACAAACATGCAGAGTGAAGTGTTTTCTTCTTTCGTACATGTTCACAATAAAAGGTTTGTCTAAAAGAAGCCAAGTATGTTGATTTATTGCGTGTTGGCGTTTCGTTAATCAGTCACTCATGTAAAAGTGTAAAACACACATCATTAAGTATCTATGCTACGGAAAAAAATACTGCCTGAAGTTTTCTTAAATATCATTAAACCACATTTTTGTATTTTCAACGTACGATGCCTAAAAAGCAAATATAAATCCTTTTGAATTTATCTTTTAACTCCAATAACACATTAATGTCATAAAATCTACAATTATGCAATGGGCAAAATTATAAAAATTATGATATGGAGTAACATGCCTGGTACTCTGTTAACACAAGCAGCAAGTTTTTCTTTGACAATGCTTGCTGCCAATTTCTTCCCTAAAAAAAAAGAAAAAAAAACCACAACCAAATCAGCACTAATAAATGAATTAAGATGATACAAATATCAAGCAACAAGAATGATTCAATCACATAAAAAATTGGTCACACACTTGAATACTCAGGCAGTCTATATAATATAACTTTCTTAAAGAACGATTCACAATTTCCAATTAAAAAAAGGATTTTGACAACTTAACATCAATGCTACGAAAGTATTTAAAGGTAGCAGAGTTGAAAATGCAGAGATGGATGTGTGAACACACAAGTTTGGATCATATATTCATATAAAAAGTTAAGTTTTCAAAATAAACCAGGGCTGCCAAGCATTTTGGATAAGATAGGAGACGGAAGATTGAGATTACTTGGGCATGTGTAGAGAAGACAAATGGTGAAATTTGTAAGATGCACAAAAATCCTCACAGTGAATGAGAGGAGAAGCATAGAGAAACCCAAACTGACATGACATAAACGAACATGAGATAACATTAATCAAAATTTGTTATGCTTGCACCTCTCAAAGGGCATGATCAGTAATAAGAGTTCTTGGGCGTACAAACTTGTCTTCATTAGGTCTTGGTGTCATGGTTCCTCCTATACTTTTTGTTTGTTGAGTTATGACTCAATGTATCAATATGAGCTCATAACTACCAAATAAAGATTAAATAAATGCAAGTCGCTACTTTTGGTGATTTTAGTCTTTTTGTTTCCACTAATGAAGTCATCTGCTATTAAAGAAGTCTTGCTAATGAAAAAAATGCCATAAGTTAATCCATCATTAGACAAAGACATTAATAGAAAATGCAAGTTATCATCATTGGTAACCTTTGACAATTGTTCTCACTAAGATTCAAGTGTTAATAAAGAGTCAATGAGGCTAACCACTAATGGTAAGTCATATACTAACAAAGACTAAAAGGAACATGCCACTAATGTTTTGTATACATCTATTAAAAAGATTAAAAAAAAAAACTAGCTTCAATATTGTTCAACTAAAGTAGCTACAAAACCACTCAAGTTTCAAGATTATTCAATAGTTGTGAAACTATTCATAAATGGTAAAAATGAGTTACCTAAACAGAACAATTATGAAACTTAGTTACTATTTAGCAACTTACTTTTTACTTAAGAAAAATTCATAGCAATGAGAATACATTGAAAGTTGAATGCTTTTGTAATTAAACAAAAATTTCAAGTGATATAATGGATTATTTTCCTTAACTCCTTCCAGAATGTTGATGCTAGTTACTTTCTAATTGATTAGTGATCTTTCTCTTTAGTTACCAAATGTTGCTTTATGTTACAAGTACTTTCATACTTAAAACGAGAGGGAAAAAAAAGAGGGGAGGGGGGGAGGTTTGCATTGGGAGCAACCTCTTTATTATCACATGATAAAAATAAGGTTTGCGTTTAAGTATCAAATTTCAGTATTGTTGTCAAATTATTCATAAATAGTAAAAGTGAGTTAGCTAGATCTTAACTAATATTTACTAATTTATTAATTTTTTTCACATTTACAGTCAAATTGAAAAAAGAATAATCAATACCAAAGTTTCATAACTCTTTGATTTAGGTCACTTATCCTTTATGAAAAATTCACAGCAATGAGAAAATATTGAAAATCGAGTGTTATTGTAGTTAAATAATGCTCTTTTCCCGAGTTCATTTAAGGAGAGAAAAGAAAGGAAACAAGAAATGTTCCTGAGTTTCATTTAACGAGTTCATTTAACGAGTTTCATTTAATGAGGGAAAAAAATGAAAATAACACATGTTGTGTTCCCGAGTTTCATTTAAGGAGGGAAAGGAAAGGAAAGTGGAAGGAAAACTATGCAAAATTACTTAGTTTACATTTTCTTCCAATTTGGAAGGAAATGAGAAACACTTTTGTGTTACGAGAAAGAAAAATAACACATGTTGTCTTCCCGAATTTCACTTAAGGAGGGAAAGGAAAGCAAGTGGAAGGAAAACTATGCAAAATTATTTAGTTTTCATTTGCTTCCGATTTGGAAGGAAATTTCCTTCCGATTTAGAAGGAAATGAAAGAAAAGATATCCATTCTTTTCTTTTCCTTTCCTCTTATTTTTTTCCCTTCCTATAATAGACTCGGAACAGAGCCTAAAAGTTCTGGGTGATTTTATTAGAAATTGATGGAGTTTTCAGTCTTTCACTAAGTCATCCACATCTCAGAAACACAAAACCCTAAGAAAAGCGCCACAGCCCACAACCCACAGAAGATAAGTAGAAGCAAAACATGTTTATATGGATAATACACAGATACAAAACCTTAATTTATAGTTTGTAATATCAAGAAAATACCAAACATAGTTCAAGAATTCATTATGCTATTCAGGAAAATAAAATTAAAAAAAAAAAAAAAAAAAAAAAACCTAAGAATTTATCAGCGACAAACCTGCTTCTTTATTGGGTACAGTCACGTAAACAACAATACTCGGCACAGTGGTTTGATTGGAAGCTTCCATTCTTATAACACTACTATGAAAGCCCTGCGATTTGCTATGTAAACTCAACCTGAAACAATTAAAAATCATATCAAATTCAATCCAGAACATGAAGATAGGGCCAATAAGAACCCTAGAAATTGGGGAAAAAGTACCGAGACAAGGGATTGGAGGACAGAGAAAATGAGGGATGGAGATTGTGAAAACCTAAACTGAGCATACAAAAGGCGCCGACTAAAGGTAACCGCCGACGAAACGCCGCCGATGAGACGAGTGATGAAATCGCCATTTTCTGAAGCAAGCCTTGTATTGAAGTCATGTTTTTCTGATTCTATTGGGCTGATCCAATGGGTCATCACTACTTAAGAAATCAAAACACACATGGCCTCAAGGTGGTGTACAAAACGTTTCTTTTTTCCTCAAACCGGTTTCGTTTCGGAACAGGTCTGGTCCCAAAAGTTGGCATGGAAACTAGTTTAACCTCAAACTGGTTTGGTTTCAAAACTAGTTTATAGCCAGTGACGAATCCGTGATTTTTTTTCAAACGATGTTACTGTATATTTATGTTCTAGTTTCATAGTACCGGACATAAAATTTTCGGGCCGGTTTTACTATTCGGGTCGGGTAATGATCATCACATAATAAAAAACGATGCAATAAAAATTGTGAATAGAGATTAAAAGAACACATTATATAAACTCGATAGTTTCTACAAACTAAACAAAAACTATTTATAGATGTTTCCTACAACTTTCATCTTTTGAAAATGTTTCATTACAAACTTGTTGGAATAATTAGTATTCAATATAACAAATGCAAGAATTATTTAGTTATCAATCTCCTATTATATTACATAGTTATGTTTTCACATGTTTCATTGAAGAAAAAAGTCTTCCAACACTAACCGTTGAAACAGATGTTGTCACTGGTCCAAACCTACGGTTATGTTTTCACATGTTTCATTGGTTTAAGGTTTTATTAGGGTTTTATTAATTATTAGTTTATGATTTGATTAGTTTAAGGTTTAGGTTTGATTAGTTTAAAGTTTTATTAGGGTTTTATTAAATAATAGTTTAAGTTTTGATTGGTTTAAGGTTTTAGTTTAAGGTTTGATTAATTTAAGGTTTTATTAGGGTTTTATTTATTTATTTATTTATTTGGAACGGCTAACTAATCAACTATCGGGTACTCCGTACGCGGCCCCCAATGGCTAAAGGATGCCCAAGCTGGTCACTAGTCCAGACGGACGGAGCCCCTAGCCCACCAGCCACCAATTCCCGGGGAAATCCTGACTCAAGCACCCGCCTAAAAGCACGACGGTGGAAGACCGGTAAAACCGGCTGGGATCAAGAATCGAACCCATGACCTAGGTCTTCTATCACTTCCCCCATATTTCTATCTTACCACTAGGACAAGACATCATTGGTTAGGGTTTTATTAAATAATAGTTTAAGTTTTGATTGGTTTAAGGTTTTATTAGGGTTTTATTAATTATTAGTTTATGATTTTATTAGTTTAAGGTTTAGGTTTAATTAGTTTAAGGTTTTATTAGGGTTTTATTAAGGGATTGGTTATTCACACACCCCACTTTTTTAATTCAACACCCCACCTTTTTCAGTACGTGTCGTATAGGTCTCTACGACACGTACAACACCACCTGCAACCTTGTTTTCTGTGTGTTGTACGCCTCGTACAGATCCCTACGTAGCGTACGACATCTAACACCTACAACCTTAAATTCTGAGATGTGATTGTTTAAATGCCGTGTTGTACGCCACATAGGGTTCTGTACGTGATGTATAGGTTTTATGAATAAAATGGCTTGTTTTTAGCCCATCTCAACATTGAAATCATATACGTATAGTAGGGATTTATACGACACGTATAAGACTAAACAAATTTTTTTTTCTTTTCAAACTTTTAATTGAAATAAAATTGTTAATGTTATAAATTTAGTTTTATAAATTTAAACATTTTTTATTTGTAATAATTTAAACATTAATAAGATTTATTTTTAACGTTTTTCGTTTTTATAATTAATTTCATTATAAACAAGCCATACCTTCTTTACAACGTCTTCTTTCTTTTTAGATCGAGCAGTGACTACAATATAATCGTTGTCAACCGCTCTGCTTTTCACCCGGGCAACCAGCTCATCATGAGACATAAATTCCTGATTGGTGTCCCAAAACACTTTATCATGATGGCCCCCGTCAAAATAATCATGTCCGCTATTTTGTGGTTCTGAATATACATCATTTTCTTCATGCCTGTATGAAGGCTGACTTTCCCATCCAAATTATTGCTGGTTTTCGTAACTGTAAAAAGATTAAACACAAGGATCCTCATTTAAATCATGAATCATATTCGCGTTGTATGATTGAAAGTTGGGTTCCTCGTTTAAATCAGGAAGCTCTTGAGCTCTACTGTCACCATGATAAGATCGACCGACAGAATCCTGTTCTATCTTGTCGTCTCCAAAGAAGAAATGAACGTCCCAAAATGACATTACGTGAACACAATAAACAATTGAAAGAATTCAAATAGGGAATTCGTAGGAAGAAAAACGCAAATGAATTCAAAACGTTCGTTCGTTCGTTCGATATATATATATAACTTATGGTATCTTACGTCATTTCGTTATTTGTACGAGATTTGAATTTCAAAATTTTTATACGTGTCGTATAGAACTATACGTGGCGTATAAGGCCCTTTTCAATACAATCACCAGAGTGTAAAACCAATTATTGTCCTTTATACGCCACGTACAGTACTGTACGTGGCGTATAGCTATCAAATCATGTCAGGCCCTAGACTGTTCCTCTCATATTATTGTCCTTTATACGCCACGTAGAGTACTATACGTGGCGTACAACATCCCATCATTGTGCAGATGTGTCAGTACTGTTTGTACGATGTTTTGTACATGGTGTATATGGTTCTACGTGTTGTACAACACTCAATCATTGCTTAGAATGTCAGCCTGGAATGTTGTTGTACGTGGCGTAGGGATCTATACGACACGTACAAAGGGTGTGAAAATAAAGAATTGTGTGTGAGATTAACACAACCCTTTATTAATTATTAGTTTAAGGTTTTATTAGTTTAAGGTTTAGGTTTTTTTAGTTTAAGGTTTTATTAGTTTAAGTTTTTATTAAAGTTTAAGGTTTTATAAGGTTTTGAAAAATTTTTTATTAAAAACTAGTTTTAAGAACCGGTTTGGCCCAAACCGGTTTTTATAGATTTCAAATCGGTTTGATAGGTTTGTATTTTCGATGTTTAAAAATGGTTTATAACCCGAACCGGTTTGGAGTAAAACCGGTTTGCCCCTTGCACTGTACAAACCGATCCGGTTTGGTGATAAAAACCGTTTGAGCACCTCTAGCGACGATGTAAATTATGTACAAGTAAGTTGAGATAGATGGATGTCTCTTTTTCGTTTTAAATAATTAAAATTTGTATATTTAAAGCTTTGTTGGTTAGAACGAGAGTTAACATTTTTCTTACTATTGCGAGGTGATTATTGTTTACATCTAACTCATTTAACAAAATATTTCATTTTAAACCCTAAACTAAACATCATCAATATGTTCTTCAACAATTTAACCTTTTAGTTTTTCAACCACGTTTGTATTGTTTGACGCGTTATCGAACGACATAGAAAATATTTTATTTTGTTATTTAAAAGCTTGTGGAAATAATTCAAACGCGATCGTGCGCTTCATCGTTTGCCACGTGTCGGGATTTACCCAATGAGCGGTAACGCAAATGTATGACTCGGGCAAACCATGAGGAGGCAACCAAACATCGATGGTTAGGTTCACACTGGTTTGTAATTTTTCAAAAAATGAAATTAAATATTTGTTTATGTTTTTCCATATTTTTAAGCAATAATGTCTAAGAGTGATGCGACTTACATGTGTGTAGTGAGATTGGAGCGTCTCCCGAATCATCTTCATTTTACGAGGGTTGTCGAAATGATCGAATGGCAAACCTTCTTGAAGAACATTCTTGCTCAACGGATGATTGTGATTGAGCCATAATAAGAGAATAAAAAAGATTAAGAAAATAGTGAACAAGTTAACACGAGAGTTTTTTGCGTTTTGAGTGTTTGGGTTTGTGTATAAGAGTTATGAATCAATCAATTCATCAAAAAATCTTTATATAATTGTTTAGATAGGTAAAATGGTCAAGAAAAATACAAAAACAGGTCAAAAACAGTAACAAACGGCTAGTTTTTTGAAAAAAAATGGTAATATTTTGAAAAGTGGTAAAAACCGGTTCCGGGTCGAGTTGGAATAGGTCTCCAAAAAAATCCAAAACCGGGTAAGAACTGGCGGCATTTTCCGGGTTCGGGCTTTGGATCGGGTACGGGACCATACCCGGTTTTATTGTGCACCTCTAATTATAAAATGTAAACATATTCAAATGATTATTTTTCTGTTAATTCATTTAAATATGTGGGTAGTGATGTCTGCGGTGCGGTTTGTGCGGTTTTGCAAAAGTTTCTGAACCAAACCACTAACTTTGGTTTCAAAAAAATGACAAACTAAACTGACTACGTAAGTTGTGTAAACTGAACCAACCGGTATTAACGGTTTCATGTTTTACGGTTCCTTTTTTTTTTGGTTTCACGATTTTATAAAAAATCAATAGAGAACGGTTCATATACTGATGCAAAATACCATAATCCATTTCAAATTCAAATTTCAAAAGTTTTTAGTTATAATTTAAAAGCCAACCATTATCAAAATAACAAAATTAGTCTAAAAAGAGTGATAAATAGACTTTGTTTAAAGATCATCTTCTAAATCAATAATAATATCATCATCATTTCTCATTTTAATACATCATGGAAGCCGTGTATAAATAATAATAATAATAATAATAATAATAATAAATATATAAAATAATAATAATAATAATAATAATAATAATAATGAAAAAAAAATTTGACCCATGGGTCTATTCTGAAGCAGCCTTTCTACCTCTTTTTGAGATAGGAGAAATGTTTGTTTTCATCTCACCCCTCCCAGACCCTACTTAAAAGTGGGATATAACTGGGTACGTTTGTTTGTTTGTTTATGGAAGCCATGTATAAAAAGGAAAATTATTGTTGTGCGTGCAATATTCCTCCATCTAAAAAAAATTATTATTTGTTTACCAAAAAATAAAACCTATCCTATTTGCTTATGTGCACGTTCAAAAAATAAAACAATAATATTCCTACACTCAAATTTCAAGATGTAAAACAATCAATTGGTTTTTGGTTAACACGTATTCTTTAGTGTTCGATCGACGATCAATACATTAATTTTATAAATTCATAGTTAAGTCTTCGAAGCATACATGGACCTTAAAATTGAATCGACGATCAAATTGGGCGGTTTTGGCATACGACAGAGAACTACTAAAGTATGAAATTATTAATTTCCTCCCAATTTTTTAAGCAGGACTACCATTTTTGTTTACGGCATTACTAGAGGAAGAAATGGATGATACGAATTGTCATTTTTGTTACTGGCATGTGGATAAATGAAGATTTTGAAAGAAGATGAGCTGATATTAGATTAGGTTAGAGAAATGAATTAGGGTGCCTACAAAAAATTGCAAAAGACGCATAAAAATTATTGGGCTATTTTAGTAGATATTTAAATAGCTTGTTACGGGGTTGAGAGGAGGGTATCCCCAGTTCCCAACCCCTAAATTCTATGTGCATCTGCCCATTGATCGTAACATGGAGGTGCAAAGGTTCACGAATTATAGAGGTTAGGAATTAGTACTTTAATGTTGTGTGTAACCTTAATTAAGTGTTTTAATCTTCTTTATATACACTCTAAAGGAAATTCAAATTTGGATAATAAGGGTTTACATCCATAACATAATTACGTATTTTTTAAGGATATTTAAGTAATTGCTCAATTACATAAATCAAAATAGTCGTATTGTAAATAAATAATTTAACTTTATTTGGTTGTTCAAATATGTGATGGAATGTGATGACTTCTTGTAATTATATTGCAAATTTCTTATAGTAACTTCTTATTATAACATACCACATTGTTTAAACTGTTTTTCGGTAATCAACAAAATATGTTTTTCGGTTATAACAAAATAGCTTGAGGAAAATTTCTAGTGCTATATATTTGTAACAATTTAGTTTAATTATTATTTAGTTTAATTATTATTTTATATTAAAAAGGTTAATAGTTATAAAATTCTAATTATAATAAATTCTAATTATAATAAATAAAAATATTATAAGACACGTGTTATCAAATTATGTACTTAATCTTTTTTTTTTTTGCGGTTCATTTTTATTACTTAAAATGTTTTTTTTTATTTATTTTCTTAATAATGTCTGGTTAACACGTTTCTTATTTTCATAATAACATATGATTTTTATTCCTAGAATTACAATACTAACTTTTCATTCAATACATAGTTAAATTATTAATTATATTATTTTAATAATTTTGCTAGCAAAATACGCACATTTTTAACCTATTAATTAATATATAACAATGATAAAAGATAGAAAGCAATGAGGATTACAATAAAAGTTAAAACACAGAGTAAACTTTATACTTTATATTTTATATTACATTTAAACTAAAATAATAGAAAATAATGTCGTTATTACAACAAACTCGATCAATATTATAAAAAAAATTACATGGTAACATTAGATAGAATTATTAAAGAATATATATTGGATAGTGGGTTTTGAATGGCAGTAACTTTGACCGTACTTTTTGAGTATTGAGATTGAGAACGAGAATATAAACATATCCACAAACTGGCATGATCCATGCTTCATCCACAAAGAAACCTAATTAACTTGATTTGGAATAATGATTAATTATTAAAACCATATTGTGGCATTCTTTTAAAATTTAACCAACTAAATGCCATGTTAAATAGTGGCCATAAATATTTCAAATACTATGCTATTTTCATAACTTAAAAATTGGACTAGATTTATGTTTGCTAACAAATATTCAACCTAAATACCATATGAAAGAATAAGATCACACAAGTAAATTAGGCCCGCGTTTCATAGTGAGAAGCAAACTAATTTTTATAAAATCTAAACGGATGTGATATAGGCATAAACGTGACTAATCACAAAAAGAGATATACAAAATTGTGGTGGTTTGGTTCTTTATGTTTCACATATTGTGATGTAACACATAACTTAATATTGAGATTACAAATTTATAGAAAAGTCAGTAAAAAAAATCTAAATTGATGCCACATTGACGTAAATGTGGTTAAACACAAAAAGAAACGTATACAATTACACTGGCTTGGTTCTTTCATGCCTCACACGTTGTGGGATAAACATTATATAACATTGATACTACAAACCGGTTAGAAAAGTTAGTGTTTTGGGTAAAAATTAAGTGATTTGATTTTATTAAACCCAATATTTAGAAAAAAAGTAGATAAATGCTTTTACTTATGTAAATATTAAGTTGTAGATATTGAATAATAGTTATACGATGAGAATCCTTAATGTGACACCTCGTATTTTCCAGATCAGCTTTTACATTAAATTAGTAATAATTTATATTATTATTACATATGTGGCACTAGAATTAGAGTAATTTAGTGTGACACGTGGCACTAAAGTCCAAACATGAACAAACGAGCGATAATTCGAGAAATTATCGGAAAACACACACACGTGTCTTGATTAATGAACATTGGTGAATTAAACAAACCATGATGTAATTGAACAACAATTAAGCCCTATGAGAACCTATAATGAGCTAAGTTATGGTTAAAGTCAAGAAACGTCACCCATGCACGAGAAATAACGGGAAAACGATTTAAAACAACGAAATTGGGCCAATTGGGCTCTTCCGGCAAGCCTCGCGGTACGCCAAGGACCATGGATTGGGCCTTGGCGGTAATCGAAGGATGGGCGGGAGGATTTGAATACTCCGAAAATCGTCGCGGTATGCGACGACCGATCGTCTTCCACCTTGGCGGTACGCGGCATGTTTCGGGAAACAATCCGAATATAATATTCTTGGCGGTACGTCGAGACCCTTTGGGGGCCTCTTAGTGGTACGCGACCACCCCATTTCATAGAAAAATTTTATAAAACACACCCATCTTTCTTATTTCATTCCTCTACCATTTTTCCCGAACACACTCCCATTCTCTAGGCCAGAACACTTGCACCACAACTTTCTAATCCCTGGAACTCTCATTCAAGCTCAAGACTTGAAGGTTGAAGCATTGAAGAACAAAAGAGGCTTTGGGGAAGCTCACAACCTTCACCACACCCTTGCACCAGCTGAGAAGGCTTCACCAGCTTCTTCCAGGCCACCCAAGCTCCATCCCAGCTGAATTTAAGCTAAATCTCAGCTCTCTTATTCATTGGAAGGTAGTTTTAATGATCATTTTGCACAAAAATCACCAAAACACACACATGCAAGCTTGAATCACACATGCAACATCTTAGATGTCACATGCATGAATTTTAACCTATTTAGATATGTAATTATATGATTTTGTGACTGATTTGATGATATTAGAATGGTCTATGAAGATTTTGATGAGATTTGATGGTCATTTGTTAACATTGCTAATAATAGTAACTTTCAACAACATGCATGAATGATCCATGATGTTTTAGACGATTTTGGATGCAAATGTATGATTATTGATGATATTTGGGTGATTTACAATGACCATAATGATTATTGTGGTCACAAATGGGGATTTGGTGCATGTTACTATTTTTTAGTAACTTTAATGGTGCAATACATTGATGTATGATGAATTTGACATGATTATTATGTTTGAATGATGATTTAGAACTAATATGATGATTATAGATGTATTAGATTTAATAGAATTGTTGAAATAGGTGTTTTTGAGATAAGTTTCTAAAAATAGAAACTTTGATGACAAACAATATACTTGTATGATGATTTTGGGTTATTTTAAGATTTGTTGATGATATTAGTGATCATAGGAACAAGTTAGTGTGGTTTGATTTTATTAAAATGAGTTTATTTACAAACTTACTAAGATTAGTAACATTGAAATGGGGATTTTCATGAAATATGATTAAAGTGCATGATATGTGGTAAATAATGATTTAATCTCTACGTTATGATTATATGAAATTGTTATGTGATATTTAATGTAAAACTTGAGAAATGTGACAACTTACTATATATAGTAACTCTATTTGGGTAACTTGCAAGATATGGACATTTAGCATGATTTGTAAATAAACTATGCTAATAAATGATACTGTATGATTGAAATAACAAGTTGTATGCTTGACTTACCCGAGGCATGTTAAATATAGGAACTTTCTATATTTAGAAACTTTAAACTAAAAAGTATGCTTATATGATAAATTGTAACAATTTGTTATGTGATAACGTGATCATATAGGATTAACACGCATGCTAAAATTATTAAAAAGTAATTCTTGTATGCAAATTCGCCTAAACTAGAAATCTGTCAAAAATGGAAACTTACTATAAATAGTAAGTTATCTGTTGAACTTAACATATGTGTTACACGTAACACATGACACTTAACACACGTTGAACGAACACTATAACTAAACGAATCACCAACGGGTCGTTAAGTCAAACACGGTCAACACGGTCAAACACGACCAACACAACAACTTAGAGTTGTTTGGACACAAACAAGGTTTAGTGAGATCAACACGAACACGAACATAACAATGAACACGAACTCACAACACCTATGTGATATAGGTAACAGCTAGGGGCGAACAACTTACAGTTCACAGACAACAACGCTACTAAACTCAGGTGAGTTTACAGCCCCACTTTTACATTAACTGTTTTGTTTTAACTTTGAGGTGAGAATACTATGCAACAACTTTTTAGATGTATGACTGGTATGTTGTTAAACAACTTTTTGAGTGTGCTTATATCGTAACAAAATCCTCACATATCCTTACCGTTAGTTGAACACCAAACGAGTCGTTATTACGTAGTACTACTGGGTCTGACAAACCCCGCTCGACGACAACTCTGACTGGCAGTCAGGACGGGCATAATATCGATCTATGCCGTAGTTTCGCGATTGACTCGGCGGAGGCATCTAACAATCTAGTTTCGGTAAGATGAACATTTACACTCGGGACCATGGGTCACAACTTAACATACCCAGTATATATCTCCTAACTGTTTTACTTTACTTAAACTTGTGAACTCACCAACTTTATGTTGACACGTTTTAGCATGTATTCTAAGGTAACTCAATGCATAAGGCTAGGATGCACTTGGAGTCGAGCAAGAGGGTCTTGCATTGCATTCACAACTTTTGATAAACAATATTTGTGTCATGTTGTTTCGATAAACAATGTAGTGTCATAACAGTTTATCTTTCCGCTGCAAATAATTTACATTTTTCCGCTGCATAACAATTATTCTTTTCCGCTGCTTTATTTTAATGAAACTTGAGTTGATTATCAAAACTGTGTATTTTCAAACTCATATAGAGTCGTTCTATATGACTGAGAGCTTTGATCCTGGCCACGTCACACCCAGCGGTCTGACACCGCGAATGGGAATTTGGGGGGTGTGATAAACTGGTATCAGAGCCTTGGTTTAGAGAACTAGATTTGCATATAGTAAACTTAGACTATAGCCGTTGCTCTACACTAAACACTACACTTAGACATTGCACATTAATATTTTTTTATTATATGTGTACTTATTAAACGACATTCCAGGATGGACAACCGTGAGCATAACCTAGGTAAGAGACTAGCTGAGGAGACCGAGGAGGAGCAGCGCAAGATGCGCCGCATGGTTCCATTAGCCGACTTCTTCCCAGGGGAAATGACCTGTGTTCGCTCAATGAGCAACACTTGTGAGTGGGACTGGTACCCAAATATGATCCACAGGTGGATCAGTGATGAGAGAGTACCCCCACCGATGTCCTTGGGGAGTACGTCCAGCGAGCCCCGACTACCAGCTCTGGGGTACCCGCTGGAGCAGGCTTTTGCAGCACATGCTGCCATGTCGGATCGTGCGATCCGCAACATGTACGATTTATCAGGAGAGGTTTTGGTGATACTCGCTGATTGGCGGTACCTACTTCAGAGGATAGCTCGTCAAGAGGAGGAGCTCGATTACATTAACGGGGTGCACGACAACCTGGTGGATATGACTCGACAGGCACTACGATAGCAGGAGGAGACTGTTGCCCAGCAGGAGCAGATGAGAGTCAGAGTAGAGCATGTCGAGGCCCACTCTGCTGCTACAGAGGCCATAGCTGAGGCGTCGAGAGTTCGAGCTGCGGTGGTCGAGGCGCGAGCCGAGGCGGCCGATGCCCCAGCTGAGGCGAACTAGGCTACGATGCAAGCGTTTGCTGCACAGTTCATAGAGGAGCCAGAGCCGGCAAAGATGGTACAGCTCTTTGACGATGACAAAAAGGAGCCGTTCGAGGATGAGGATCCAATGGAGGATCAGAAGGAAGAGCCGTTTGAGGAGCAGGACGACGGACCTGCTGCTAGTGGAGATTCGAACTCCACTATCTCCACAGAGTAGACTTATTTCTTTATTTCAGTAGTAGTGCTAGAACCTATATGAGCGGGCTGTGCTCATACAAATCATTTTGGGTAGTAACTATCAAACTTGAAAGCATTATTGTACTTTTGAAAGAGATTATTAATGAAAATGGTATTTTGCATTTTATTATCTCACATTATACTTGTATGCATGCTAACACACAACTAACACAGTAAAACCAACGTTCCTCAAGAACAAATAGCTCCGTTGTGTACATCAGAGAGCCCCTAGTCCACGAAAAATTTGTATAATTACATTTTTTTAATAATTCAATATTTTGCAATAACTATTTAACAAGTTATATAATTAGTCAACTCGTTGTTATCTATTGGTTGAAAAAATTGAGTTTATCTAAATGATTTTTTATTTATTTAGATAAAATTAGGCTTTCACCCTCATGCATTGCACCAAAACAAAGGCGAATGTTTCGTCACTCTTGCTTCAAAAAATTAATATGTATTCTGAGCCTTACAAATTTTCGCCTCCATCTAAAATAGTCAAGCTCCACCACTGCAGCTAAAGTATATGATTCCGACAAAAAACCACAAGACATAAAGAAACTAAATTCTAAACCAAAGTAATAAAAACATCTAAACATTTAAAAAGGCCAAAAGAATGCAACTGTAACATCCTAGAAACACGAACCCAAATATAAATTCACAATATTAAAAACCGTAAAACCAAAACAAAAGAAAAGCATGTTAAGTCGTAAAACTCGTTATCAAAAAATACAAACCTAATGTGAGCGCGCAACAAAAAATCCTAAAACCAAAACAATAAATAAAGTCAAGAAAAACGAAACTAACATAAGCAAGCAACAAAAAAAATCATAACACCAAAACAATAATAAAAATCTGTACGGAGACAAGAACTAAAAAAAAGTGTAAATTTGTGCTTGCTTTATTTTTTAAGCAACGTCTAATGTTAATCAAAGAAAAACAACGCATTTGATCTCGTTGGCTAACAAAAAAAAAGGATTTCTTTCAATAATTGACCAACGTATAAAAAATATTATTTAATTATTATATTATATAGTATTATTGTTTAAGCATTATTATTATTCAACTATTATAATTATTATTTAACCTTAATAATATTTAATTATTATAACTCTTTATTTACTTTATAAAATGCATATAATAAATGTTCAATATTGTTAATTTTTAATTATTATACATATTGTTTAAAGTTAATATTTATATAAGTATTATAAGTTTAAGATTACCAAAATAAGACTAGTAGGTACCTCACACAACTAATAAGTATTTAGAATCGTTTGAAAATGCAAAATCAACTCAACATTAGGTTGGTGAGTCCATATGGTTGTGTAGTTTGAAAATGTTTAGAAAATGTTTTCTCATGATTTAACCTTACTAGAGTCCTCCCCTTAGACCTCAATATCGACATCATCCCATTCAGACAAGTAATGTTTATGTATAGGGCATACGTACTATCGAGTGCAACCGCCAGTTTACCAAGCACTTGACAGGGCACGATTTTGCCTTTATTGGAAACTAAGAATGGTACTTCGGACACAAACTTTGTATTTTCCTATTTGGCATAATCACACAATGCAATTGTTATATAGAAATACTCGTTGATGTAACGATGTGTAACACCATAGTTTATGTCATGGTGAACACCTCACAGATATGAATCTATTTTGTCCCTTGGTCTCATTAAGTTTTTACCTTGTCCCTCCCTTAGATTCCCATAATATTTAAGAGTTTTGTGGTTTTACTGTTTTCCCACTTTTTTCCCACATTTTTAAAGAAAGTGACAGTCAACTCAATCAAGTAGTTATCATTGTCTTATGAGTAATTGGCATAATCCGATATTGTTTGCAACTAGACAACATGATAGTTGACTCTAGGTCAAACTAAAGTATTTCCAATCTACAACCCAGCCGTCGTTATGTTTAATAGTGGTCTCTATCTCATTAATGTCGCTCATGTGGTCATTTACCAAACCTGACTGTTGCTGCCCTTGTTGGCCGGTCATACGTTACTAGACCGGATGCTGTCTTATATTGTTACGCATAACGTACCGATCTCCTCGTCGGATGTTTGTCAAACTTATGGCACCACTGCGTTACCATCGGCTTGGCCTCTGCCATTTAATGGTAAACGAATTAAAAAGGGACTTAATGTAGTTTCTCACTATGTTTACTCTAGCACATGCTTACTGTGATATAATGTAGACAAATATACTACTAGCTGAATTTATTGGCATAAACATTGGTATAAACATTGTCATAATCATTGGCATAAACACTGACATAAACTTTGACTTTCAAAAGGTTTTGACATTCACAATGTCATGGCTATAAGAAAAGGATTTAAAGTATTGAAATCCCCATTTAAATTGCAAGCTATATAAGTTGGGAAATTCAACATGTGAATCAACCCTATTGGCTATCATTTGATTTGTGTCGTGTGAGTCTGCTTTTAGTTTTGTTATTTGAAATCCATTGCCTTTGTTTAAATAATCAAGACCTAAGCAGTGGGAGGGGTTCATCCGCCATGTTTGACTATCATTGAATCCAAAGGATTGAACTAAGTTTAACAAAAAGTTGAGTTTTAGAATCAAGTCATGCAAACACTATTTGTTTTTGTATTCCAACTAAACCCACTCCTACTCTTAGACTTATCTTGTTTCTTGGCTTCATGTTGTCGATGAAGACTTTGCATAACCAAGTTAAAACTTTGGTTATCCAAAATCCCTAAAGCTGGAACACTTAGAATCGAATTAGACCATATTCGGTTCCATTCGTTCTGAAGCGCCGCCTGGTTTTCCCCTGCAACATTCTCCACCACAACCAGCCGCTCGCCATGATCCTGGATCACGGCAGCGACCTCCCCATGTCGCTCCTCTAACTGTGTTGTCCGGTTCCGGAGTGGCGCGATCTCATCCACCACCTGGTCCCGCGTGTGGTCCAGCTGTCCACGGAGATGCTGGTTCTCCTCTCGGAGAGCTCTGATCTCCTCGTCCTGCTCGTGTGCCCTACGGGCTTCCCGAGCAGTCCTAGCAACATGGGCTGTGAAAGCCCGCTAAAATGATACACTGATTTCCGGTAATCGATGTGCTCGGTTGTCGTCGGTCAAAAGACGCTGGAGAGGTACTCTCTCCTCAATAATCCAGTCCCATACCGTGTGCGGGTACCATGTGCATGATCTAGCGCGCTTGGCGATGCGCACCTGCTCGGCCATCTCAACATCCACCTGGGACATGTTGTCCTGAACACGCTGCCGACTCTCCTCTGTCAGCTCGTCTTTTGCGGGTCGTTTCTCCGGGTTCCTACCGTCATCGTGGTTATCGGCCATCTTGAAATCTCAAACCAAAAAGTGACAAATAGTAAAAATAATAACGACATCACAGTATTATGCAATATCTAAGTGTAGTGTCTGATGTAGAGCAGTGGCTATAGTCTAAGTTCGCTACATGCAAACCTAGTTCTCTATAACCAAGGCTCTGACACCAGTCTGTCACACCCCCAAATTCCCACCAGCGGTGTCAGACCGTGCGGGTGTGACGTGGCCAGGATCACAGCTCATGGTCATATAGAACGACTCTATATGAGTTACACAACACACAGTTTTGTAAAATAATTCAAGTTTCAATAATATGCAGCGGAAAATGTTTATAATATCATAAGTAAATATAAGTTTGCAGCAGAAAGCATAAATTGTATCAAATAGTACAAAAAGATAATTGTTTTAAGAAATAACACATCAAGCCTAGGAATTGAGTCTATATGCATTTCAGACTCCTTAAAGCTTCCTTGTGCGCATCCTAGCTTGGGATCCATTTAGTTACCTGAGAATACATGCGAAAAAGTGTCAACTAAAAAGTTGGTGAGTTCACAGGTTTAGACAGACAGAAATAGTAAACAGACATATACTGGGTATGTTAAGTTTAGTTGTTGGATCTACGATCCGTGGAGTGTGTCAGTTCATCTTACCGAAACTCGACTGTTTCTGTTTGCCTCCGCGGGTCATCGCTGAACCCGAGATCAACATCGATATTACACTCGTTATGACCTCTAGTCAACATTGGTGCAGAGTGGGGCTAGTCAAACCCAGTAGTACTACGTAATAACGACTCGTTTGTCATACAACTAACGGTAAGGATAAGTGAGGACTTTATGCGATATTAGTTACACTCGAAAATGGTTTTACAACATACCAGTCATATATCTAAAACAGTTGCATAGTAATCTCACCCCAAGAGTTTAACAAAACAGTTAAAGAGTAAAAGTGGGGCTGTAAACTCACCTGAGTTTCTGTGAAGTGCGTTCGTACGGAACAGTGTAGCTCACCGGCTAGCAGTTACCTAAATCACATAGGCGTTATGAGTTCGTGTTCATATTCACGTGGGTCTCACAGGACCGCGTTCGTGTTTAACAACTCCAAGTAGTTATGTGGGTCATGTTGACCGTGTTTGACCTAACGACCCGTTGGTGACGGTTTTAGTTCAAGTGCTCGTGTAACGTGTGTTTTAGTGTTGTGTGATGCGTGCGGATACCAAAGTCACTTTCGTGAGGAAATCTTACTATTTATAGTAAGTTTCTATTTCAGGAAAGTTTCCGAATTAGGTAATTCATGCGAGAATTCATAATTCGATTATTCTAATATGCATATTTATCTTAAGTGAGCATGTTATCACATAGCACATAATTGCACTTAGTCGGTTAAGCACGTTTCGTGTTCAAAAGTTACTATTTTTAGAAAGTTGCAAAAATAGGCATGTTTAACTAAGTTTAATAACCAATCTCTTCTAAATATCAATACCTTAGTCTTAAATAACCATTTAATCACATTCGTTACAACTAACATGTTATCATTTATCGATTTTGTAAAATAAAGTTACTATTTATAGTAACCTATGACAAATACACATATTTCATTCATTCAAAGGCATCGATCCCTCAATATCATCATTTTAACATCAAATAAGCATGTTAGGCACCCAATATTATCAAACTCATCATTCTAATGCAAACTTATGATAAAAAGTTAGTATTTTTAGTAACATTCATAAAAATCATACTTTTAATGGTTCTAACAATCCCGATGTATTAATAATCATCATAATAGCTTTTAAACATCATTTTAAGCATAAATCATAGACCTAATCACATGCATGTTTGATATTTCATCAAAAACACATATTTTGTAACATTAAAGTTACTATATTTAGTAATAATGCAAATAACCATGTTCTTGACCTCAACAACACTTCTAATCCTTGCAAATCATTACAAATCTAACTTATAACAACATTTCAATATCAAGAATCATACCAATGGGCTTAGATCGTTCATGCATGCTACTACAAATACCCATTTCATGGTGAAATCAACAAATTATCATTTAATCCCATCAAAATCACCATAGATCATTCTAAGATCATTAAATCAGTAGCAATATCATCAATTAGCAGATTCATAAACTCAAAATTTCATGGTTGTGATGGAGCTAGTGTTGCATGTGGCCAAAATGGCTTGCATGTGTGTGTTGAGGGGATTCTAGACTAGATTAAACATAGATATTACCTCACAAAGCCTTGGATCGACGATATAGAGCTCGAACAGGTCTGAAGCAGCTTTAAAACTTCCTGAGAATGGCTCCTGGGTCGTTGCAAGTCGTGATGGTGTCGTTGAATAGCTCCAAGTTTCACCTCCAAGCTTCCAATCTTCAATCTTGAGCTCTCAAGGCCTCAACAATGGCTTCTAGAGGTTTAAGGGTGAAGTTGAAGGTGTGTAACAACCGGTTTTTAATAATGAAATGTATTTGAAATAATCATTAATTGAACGATTGTAATTTGAAGGTATGTGAGAAATCATGAACGTGGGAGAAAACCGTGCGCGAAACGGAGTTACGGATTGTTCGGAATCGCGAAACGAAGAAAATTACAAAGATGACTCTTCGCGGTACGTGAAGGTGGTTTTGAGGTTCCTTCGCGGTACACGAAGGCTCCATAAGCTTCCTTTGTGGTACGCGGCGGGTATGGCGGTTTGGTGAATCAAGATTTAACCAGAAAACTTGTATAAGAGTTTGTAAACTCTTTCTCTTGAACTTTCAACATCAACATACGAAATTTGGGGCTGCAAAACTCGGATTTGAAGCCATCCAGATGTTTGGATCGAGTTAGGGTTCGATTCTACAACTCCTGATCATTGTTTTCATCCGAGAACTTCGTTAAAAAGGGTAACGATTCGATTTCTCCTACTAGTTTACTATTGTTTGGATTAAATCTAGTTTTGAATGTAATACTATGATTATGGGTATTGATTATTGCCTAGTTAATGACTGGGGATTGTTAGAAACGAAGAACTTGATATTTTGACGGTGAAATCTTCGTTTTGAAGCCAGGATAATGTCCGGTTGTCATGAAACCCATATCATGGTGTGATGACTAGTAGGATGGATAGATTGTAGTTTTGAAATGAATTATGGATTATGATTCATGGATTATATGATGATTGTGATGAATTGATGTTAAAATTATTAACAGTTATGATCATAAATGAATTTTGAATAATAAAAATGATTAAAGATCGTAACTGATATAATAAACATCAATTATGTGATAAAATGCCTGGGGAGGCATGAAATATGATTAATGGTAATAATTGACTAAAACTTGCTAAACGTAGTAAGATAGAGTCAGTTATGTGATAAATTGACTTTGAGCAAGTCAGATCAATCAAGTGTGTTAAACTTGATTGTATGTGCTATAAGTATTGAAACTAGTTGTGTATATGTGAATACAACTAGGTAATTGGTGGTGAAAGTCAAAGGACAATTCACAGAAGTGGAAAAGAGGTTGTAGGAAGTGAACAACCGCTTGAACCAGGTAAGTTACCCAACTTACTGTAACATTACATATAAGTAGTAGAAAGAGTGTACGTGATTGTGATGCATATACATTGATTGGTTTGAATGAAATGTGCATAATTAAATTGGAACAAATTGAGTTAATAGACTCTAATGTATATATGTTAAGTTCCAATGTGTTTATGTCACGATTGAATTGAATATGCAACATAGATTGCATAAGAATAGCCGGATGAGCCGGTGTTTGAATAAGTAATCCCACAACAACGACATCACATAATGAACATTGAATGTGTTGTCGAATGAATTGGATGATAAATATGGCATTGGTGATAGGGGAAAGTTGAATGGTAAAAGTTCAACAACCTATGATAAATCCAATACCTTGGTGAATGAAAGTGTGGGAACTCTATGATGGAAGTACCGGTGGGTGAACATCATAGTAATTTGATTGAAACAATTATGACTCCACAATGGTGGATAGCCAGAGGTGCTGGCAATTGTCTTAGATGGAAGTACCGGTGGGTGAACATCTTAAGACTTGAATTATTTATGACTCCACAATGGTGGATAGCCAGAGGTGCTGGCAATTGTCTTAGATGGAAGTACCGATGGGTGAACATCTTAAAACTTGAATTATTTATGACTCCACAATGGTGGATAGCCAGAGGTGCTGGCAATTGTCTTAGATGGAAGTACCGGTGGGTGAACATCTTAAGACTTGAATTATTTATGACTCCACAATGGTGGATAGCCAGAGGTGCTGGCAATTGTCTTAGATGGAAGTACCGGTGGGTGAACATCTTAAGACTTGAATTATTTATGACTCCACAATGGTGGATAGCCAGAGGTGCTGGAAATTGTCTTAGATGGAAGTACCGGTGGGTGAACATCTTAAGACTTGAATTATTTATGACTCCACAATGGTGGTAGCCAGAGGTGCTTATATTTGATGTTAAAGGCCAAAGTTAGATATGCATCGGGCAATCCGATCGGGAACGTTGTGAAGCAGAACCAAACGTTATGTAAAATCTTTGGTGGTATTAACCTTAAACACACTATTTTTATTAAGTATAAATGTAAATGTTATGAAATTAAGTGTGTTTAACTCTTGAAATGGAAATTTCACGCTTCCGAACATGATTTTGTGGAAAAATTTTTAATTCTGCGACCTATAATTGGACACATGTAATCATGCGAAAAGTTTGGGTGTTACAAGGTGGGAGTGACGAGCAAGCAGGTCTGGAAACTCGGAAGTTGGGTTTATAGGGTGGCTGAAATGATTAGTCTTGATTTAATCAAGATTTTTGCGTGTTGGTCTCTTCGCGTACCGCGATGAGGGTCTCCGAAAGGCTTCGTGTACCGCGATGGATTTCGGGATTCAAATTGCACGCCCATCCATCGCGTACCTCTATGCTCCTTCCTATGGGCCTTCGCGTACCGCGAGGGGTCCCTGAGGAGCCCAATAGGCCCAATTTTGTTGTTTCGAACCGATTTTCGCGAGTTTCTCGGTTACGATTGTCGTTTCTCGACACATAAGCATTGTTCTAACACATTAAGGTTCCCCAGAACCTAAGTGCAGTGAAAATGTACTGTGGTTTGTGCAATTCACCAACGTTCGTTATTCAAGACATGTGTGAGCATTTTGCGATAATTCCTCGAATTATCGGTGCGTTTGGACTGTCGCGCCACGTGTCGCACTAAACATTCATAATTCTAGTGCCACGTATGCAATAATAATACATATTATTATTAAAATACAGTTAATGCTGACCTGGAAATTACGAGGAGCCACATCATCCCCAAGTTAATAGGAATTTCGTCCCGAAATTCAGTTCATGTAGTCGGTGTTAGTCTGCTCGGAGAATAAGTGAGGGTATTTCTTTTTCATTTGGTCCTCTCGTTCCTAGGTGTATTCCGGTCCACGCCGTGAGTTCCATCGCACCTTGACTATCGGTATGCGACTAAGTTTGAGTGAGTTTCTTGATTTCCCGGTCCATAATTTCCACCGGTTCCTCAACGAGGTGGAGTTGCTCATCAATCTGAATTTCCTCTAAAGGGATTGTGAGTGTTTCGTCTGATAAACACTTCTTGAGGTTCGATACATGGAATACGTTATGTAGGCTACTCAGTTCCTGTGGTAGTTGTAGCTCGTAGGCCATAGGGCCTATGCGTTTAGTGATTTCGAATGGTCTGATGTAACGAGGATTCAACTTCCCCCGCTTTCCGAATCGGATCACTCCCTTCCAAGGCGAGACTTTAAGAAGTACACGGTCTCCAACTTGGAATTCCAAAGGTTTGTACCTTTTGTCGGCATAGCTTTTCTGTCGATCCCGAGCTGCTGCCATTATGTTACGTATTTGCACGATCTTTTCTGTTGTTTCGTGCACGAGCTCAGGTCCGGTTAGTTGGCTTTCACCAACTTCTGCCCAACAAAGCGGTGATCTGCACTTACGTCCGTAAAGTGCTTCAAACGGTGCAGCTCCAATGCTGGTGTGGTAACTGTTATTATATGAGAACTCCACCAAAGGTAGGTGAGTCTCCCAACTGTTACCGAAATCTATTACGCATGCTCGAAGCATGTCTTCCAAGGTCTGGATAGTTCGTTCACTCTGACCATCCGTCTGCGGGTGATAGGCAGTGCTCATATCCAACCTCGTCCCAAGTGCTTTATGTAAGGACTTCCAGAAATGTGCCGTAAAACGACTGTCTCGGTCATATATAATGGAGACTGGGACTCCGTGTCTGGAAACGATTTCCTTCAGGTAAATTCGGGTTAGCTTTTCCAATTTATCAGTTTCTATAATCGGCAGAAAGTGAGCCGATTTCGTGAGTCGGTCCACGATAACCCAAATTGTATCGCAACTACTTGCCGTCTTCGGTAGTTTGGTGATAAAATCCATGGAAATCTGTTCCCATTTCCATACTGTAATTTCTGGTTGTTGGAGTAACCCTGACGGTTTCTGGTATTCAACCTTGACCTTGGAGCAAGTCAGACACTTACTCACATAAGTCGCGATTTCTGACATCATGTTAGGCCACCAGTAGGTTGTCTTCAGGTCGTGGTACATCTTGTCGGAACCTAGATGTACTGAGTACTGGCTCTTGTGAGCTTCATCCATCACTACTTCTCTCAATCCCCCCTAGCGTGGAATCCAAATTCGATCCATCAGGTAGTAAACTCCGTCATCCTTCTCCTTTATTTGTTTATCCATACCTCGCATGGCTTCGAGAGTGAGGTTTCCAGTTTTCAGCGCTTCTTGTTGTGCGATTCAGATCTGATTTGGTGGCTCCAAGTGAATGGTAAGTTGTAGTGCACGTACGCGTTTGGTTGTTTCCTTCCGCCTCCGCGCGTCGGCCACTACGTTAGCTTTCCCGGGATGGTACTTGATAGCACGGTCATAATCGCCTATCAACTCAACCCATCTGCGTTGCCTCATGTTTAATTCCTTCTGGTTGAAGATATGTTGTAGGCTCTTATGATCTGTGAATATCGTGCAGTTGGTGGCGTACAGGTAGTGTCGCCAGATCTTCAGTGCGAACACCACGGCTCCTAATTCCAAATCATGGGTTGTGTAGTTCTTCTCGTGCACCTTTAACTGTCGTGATGCGTAGGCGATGACTTTCTCGCGTCGCATTAACACACAACCTAGTCCTTGTTTTGATGCATCACTATATACCACAAAATCTTCGCATCCGTCAGGTAGGGATAGGATTGGTGCATTGCACAATTTCTGCTTCAGTAGATTGAAGGCAGTTTCTTGTTTTTCTCCCCATTCGAACTTCTTGTCTTTGTATGTAAGGGATGTCAATGATTGTGCGATCTTCGAGAATCCCTGATAAACAGCTTGTAGTACCCGGCCAATCCCAGGAACTGTCGCACTTCAGTTGGAGTTTTAGGTGCTGCCCAGTTCTTGATCGCCTCAATCTTGGCTGGGTCTACTTGTATCCCTTTCTCGTTCACTACGTGTCCAAGAAATTGGACTTCGCGAATCCAAAAATCGCATTTGGAAAGCTTCGCGTACAACTGCTCCGTCTTCAGTAGTTCCAAGACAAGTCTCAAGTGGTCGGCATGTTCTTCTTGAGTCTTGGAGTAGATCAAGATATCATCTCTGAATACGATCACGAATTTATCTAGGTACGGTCTGCACACTCGATTCATTAGATCCATGAATACTGCCGGTGCGTTGGTCAGTCCGAAGGGCATGACCAGAAACTCGTAATGTCCGTATCGTGTCCTGAAGGCTGTTTTCGGTATATCCTCCTCTTGTATTCTTAGTTGATGGTAACTAGATCTTAAATCGATCTTTGAATAGTAGCTTGACCCTTGCAGTTGGTCAAACAGGTCGTCTATCCGAGGTAAAGGGTATCGATTCTTGATCGTTACCTTGTTCAGTTCCCGGTAGTCAATGCACATCCGGAATGATCCGTCCTTTTTCTTCACAAACAAGACCGGCGCTCACACGGTGAGAAGCTTGGTCGAATAAATCCTCTATCTAACAACTACTGCAATTGGTTAGATAGTTCTTGCATTTCGGTAGGAGCCAGTCGATACGGCGCCTTGGCTATTGGTGCAGCTCCTGGTGTTAGATCTATCTGGAACTCCACTTGTCGTTTCGGTGGTAGTCCAGGTAAATCGTCCGGAAAGACTTCGGGAAAGTCGCGGACTACGGCGATGTCCTCAATCTTCCTTTCCTTCTTCGGTTGTTCTGCAATAAGGGCCAAAATAGCCGTGTATCCCTTCTTCAGGTATTTGCTTGCCTTCATGCAGGACATGATGTTTAACGGTATCCCGCACCGTTCTCCTTGGATTGAGATCTGCTCTCCACTTGGCAACTTAACTCGTACAATCTTCTCGTTGCACACGATTTCGGCATGGTTAGCAGATAACCAATCCATTCCGATCACCACATCGAAGCTCCCGAGAGTTACTGGCATCAAATCGATCTCTAGTTCGTGCTCTGCTAGCATCAAAACGCACCCTTTGATGATGTGTTGCGTCTCGATAAGCTTACCGTCCGCTAACTCTACGGTGTACTTATAGTCTAGTGGTGTCAGGGTCATATTAAGCAGTTTGCTAAAATCATTTGAGATAAAACTCCTATCGGCACCGGTATCAAATAATATACTAGCATAGACATTATTTAATAGGAACGTACCGGTGACGACATTGGGGCCATCCTTTGCTTCACCTGATCCGATGACAAACGCTCTACCTCTTGTCGGGTTGCCTCCAGTGTTCTTGTTTTACGGGCAGTCTCGGCGCATGTGCCCCGGCTTTCCGCAGGTGAAGCATCCCTTCAATGTATCAGTTTTGTTGTTGTTGGGGTTTGGGTTCGATCGACATTCTTTGGCCATGTGTCCGTTTCTTCCACAGTTGGTACACTTGACCCTCTTGCATGGGCCGAAGTGATGGTAGTTGCAGCTGTTGCATTTTGGGCTATTGCCCTAATATCCTCCCTTACCTTGATTGTTCGGCTGGGTGGCAGTGAAAACCTTTGCAGGTGCTCGGCGGTGCTGGGTTGGTTGTTGCGGTGAGAAAGTACAGTTGTTGCTGGGCTCCCACTTCCGTTTGGGTTCCTGGGGTTTCAGATGTTCACCCCTCTTAGGCAGCTTACCCTGAGCTACTGCCTGATCAGTTAATTTGTGGGCCAATAAGATCAGTGGTTGTATGGTAGTGAGGTCAGAAGCAGTCACCATGCTTTGTATTTGTTCGGGCAACCCACTAATGAATTGCTCGATTTTCTTGTACTCCGGCGTCACCATTGCCGAGCACAGCTTGCACAACTCATTAAATCGAGTGCAGTATTTCTCGATTTCGGACCCCACCATTTTGTGTACCCAAAACTCTTCCTCAAGCTTCCTAATTTCATCGCGAGGATAGTATTCCTCGTGGAGCATTATGGTAAACTCCTCCCAGGAGATAGAGTTGGCGGCTTCTAGTCCTAGCGTCTGGATGTGCGTGTTCCACCAGGTGAGGGTTGGTCCCTCCAGAGTCCCGGTGGCGAATTTGACTCGGTTTTCTTCTGAGCACTCAGCCATGGAGAAGACTGACTCGAGTTTCTCAATCCAGTGAAGCAGTCCCACTGCTCCCTCAGTTCCCTAAAATTTCTGGGGATGTCAGCTCAGGAAGGCTTTAAATGAGCATCCCTTAGTTGCGCTCCCGTAAGATCCTGTGCATCGGAGTCCAATGTTACGTGTTAGCGACAACGTTGTCTGTACTAAGTTAGTCATGTTATTCAAGTGTTAGTACCGTTATTTGTCCCGCTGGTTTCACTATGTAACCGGTTAGCTTCGTACTCAACCATGGCCTTGCTAACGCGTCGTTCTACCATCGCTCGAATGGCTGCCGAACCAGTCGGTCGGTTGTGTGAACGGACATATGTTCCCTTTCCAATCATAGTCAAATTCTATACGGAAGGGATAAAGTGTTAGTCATCATGCGCTAAAGTGTTAGTCAAGGGTTAGGTCATGTTAGCAAACAACCATAGTTAGAATGTACAGTAAATAAAACAAAACATCATTTCATTAATAGAAATTTTGAAGTACAATGAATTTTTCCAAAAGATGATAATACTACTAAGTTCATACGAGCACATCCCGCTCGTCTAGGCAATACAAAAGTTAAATAACTAAAATAGGAAAATCTGACTAGTGTGATGCAACAGTAGAGTGGGAATCTCCACTGTCGGCAGGACCGTCGTCGTCATCCTCCTCGAGATCCTCATCTGGATCCTCATCAAAATCACCCTCTTTGAGGTCCTCAGCCTCGAATTTGGGTCCCTGATCCGGCTCCTGCTTCGGATCCATTATCAGTTGATCAGCCCAGGCGTTCTGAAGTGCCGCCTGGTTTTCCCCTGCAACATTGTCCACCACAACCAGCCGCTCGCCATGATCCTGGACCACGGCAGCGACCTCCCCATGTCGCTCCTCTAACTGTGATGTCCGGTTCTGGAGTGCCGCGATCTCATCCACCACCTGCTCCCGCGTGTGGTCCAGATGTCCACAGAGATGCTAGTTCTCTTCTCGGAGAGCTCTGATCTCCTCGTCCTGCTCGTGTGCCCTACGGGCTTCCCGAGCAGTCCTAGCAACATGGGCTGCGAAAGCCCGCTCAAATGATACATTGATTGTCGGTAATCGGTGTGCTCGGTCGTCGTCGGTCATAAGACGCTGGAGAGGTACTCTCTCCTCAATAATCCAGTCCCATACCGTGTGCAGGTACCATGTCCATAATCTAGCGCGCTTGGCGATGCGCGCCTGCTCGGCCATCTCAACATCCACCTGGGACATGTTGTCCTGAACGCGCTGCCGACTCTACTCTGTCAGCTCGTCTCTTGCGGGTCGCTTCTCCGGGTTCCTACCGTCATCGTGATTATCGGCCATCCTGAAATCTCAAACCAATAAGTGACAAATAGTAACAATAATAACGACATCATAGTATTATGCAATATCTAAGTGTTGTGTCTCGTGTAGAGCAGTGGCTATAGTCTAAGTTCGCTACATGCAAACCTAGTTCTCTATAACCAAGGCTCTGACACCAGTCTGTCACACCCTCAAATTCCCACCTGCGGTGTTAGACCGCGCGGGTGTGACGTGGCCAGGATCACAGCTCATGGGCATATAGAACGACTCTATATGAGTTACACAGCACACAGTTTCGTAAAATAATTCAAGTTTCAATAATATGCAGCGGAAAATGTTTATAATATCATAAGTAAATATAAGTTTGTAGCAGAAAGCATAAATTGTATCAAACAGTACAAAAAGATAATTGTTTTAAGAAATAACACATCAAGCCTAGTAATTGAGTCTATATGCATGTCAGACTCTTTAAAGCTTCCTTGTGCGCATCCTAGCTTGGGATCCATTTAGTTACCTGAGAATACATGCGAAAAAGTGTCAACTAAAAAGTTGGTGAGTTCACAGGTTTAGACAGACAGAAATAGTAAACAGACATATACTAGGTATGTTAAGTTTAGTTGTTGGATCTACGATCCGTGGAGTGTGTCAGTTCATTTTACCGAAACTCGACTGTTTCCGTTTGCCTCCGCGGGTCATCGCTGAACCCGAGATCAACATCGATATTACACTCGTTATGACCTCAAGTCAACATTGGTGCAGAGTGGGGCTAGTCAAACCCAGTAGTACTACGTAATAACGACTCGTTTGTCATACAACTAACGGTAAGGATAAGTGAGGACTTTATGCGATATTAGTTACACTCGAAAATGGTTTTACAACATACCAGTCATATATCTAAAACAGTTGCATAGTAATCTCACCCCGAGAGTTTAACAAAACAGTTAAAGAGTAAAAGTGGGGCTGTAAACTCACCTGAGTTTCTGTGAAGTGCGTTCGTACGGAACAGTGTAGCTCACCGGCTAGCAGTTACCTATATCACATAGGGGTTATGAGTTCCTGTTCATATTCATGTGGGTCTCACAGGACCGCGTTCGTGTTTAACAACTCCAAGTTGTTATGTGGGTCATGTTGACCGTGTTTGACCGTGTTGACTGTGTTGACCGTGTTTGACCTAACGACCCGTTGGTGACGGTTTTAGTTCAAGTGCTCGTGTAACGTGTGTTTTAGTGTTGTGTGATGCGTACGAATACCAAAGTCACCTTCGTGAGGAAATCTTACTATTTATAGTAAGTTTCTATTTCAGGAAAGTTTCCGAATTAGGTAAGTCATGCGAGAATTCATAATTCGATTATTCTAATATGCATATATATCTTAAGTGAGCATGTTATCACATAGCACATAATTGCACTTAGTCGATTAAGCAGGTTTCGTGTTCAAAAGTTACTATTTTTAGAATGTTAAAAAAATATGCATGTTTAACTAAGTTTAATAACCAATCTTTTCTAAATATCAATACCTTAGTCTTAAATAACCATTTAATCACATTCGTTACAACTAACATGTTATCATTTATCGATTTTGTAAAATAAAGTTACTATTTATAGTAACCTATGACAAATACACATATTTCATTCATTCAAAGGCATCGATCCCTCAATATCATCATTTTAACATCAAATAAGCATGTTAGGCACCCAATATTATCAAACTCATCATTCTAAAGCAAACTTATGATAAAAAGTTACTATTTTTAGTAACATTCATAAAAATCATACTTTTAATGGTTCTAACAATCCCAAAGTATTAAAAATCATCATAATAGCTTTTAAACATCATTTAAAGCATAAATCATAGACCTAATCACATGCATGCTTGATATTTCATCAAAAGCACATATTTGTAACATTAAAGTTACTATATTTAGTAATAATGCAAATAACCATGTTTTTGACCTCAACAACACTTCTAATCCTTGCAAATCATTACAAATCTAACTTATAACTACATTTCAATATCAAGAATCATACCAACGGGCTTAGATCGTTCATGCATGCTACTACAAAAACCCATTTCATGGTGAAATCAACAAATTATCATTTAATCCCATCAAAATCACCATAGATCATGCTAAGATCATTAAATCAATAGCAATATCATCAAATAGCAGATTCATAAACTCAAAATTTCGTGGTTGTGATGGAGATAGTGTTGCATGTGGCCAAAATGGCTTGCATGTGTGTGTTTAGGGGATTCTAGACTAGATTAAACATAGATACTACCTCACAAAGCCTTGGATCGACGAGATAGAGCTCGAACAGGTCTGAAGCAGCTTTAAAACTTCCTGAGAATGGCTCCTGGGTCGTTACAAGTGGTGGTGGTGTCGTTGAATAGCTCCAAGTTTCACCTCCAAGCTTCCAATCTTCAATCTTAAGCTCTCAAGGCCTCAACAATGGCTTCCAGAGGTTTAAGGGTGAAGTTGCAGGTCGGAGTGACGAGCAAGCAGGTCTGGAAACTCGGAAGTTGGGTTTATAGGGTGGCTGAAATGATTAGTCTTGATTTAATCAAGATTTTTGCGTGTTGGTCTCTTCGCGTACCGCGATGAGGGTCTCCGAAAGGCTTCGCGTAACGCGATGGATTTCGGGATTCAAATTGCTCGCCCATCCATCGCGTACCGCTATGCTCCTTCCTGTGGGCCTTCGCGTACCGCGAGGGGTCCCTGAGGAGCCCAATATGCCCAATTTTGTTGTTTCGAACCGATTTTCGCGAGTTTCTCGGTTACGATTGTCGTTTCTCGACACATAAGCATTGTTCTAACACATTAAGGTTCCCCAGAACCTAAGTGCAGTGAAAGTGTACTGTGGTTTGTGCAATTCACCAACGTTCGTTATTCAAGACACGTGTGAGCATTTTTCGATAATTCCTCGAATTATCGGTGCGTTTGGACTGTCGCGCCACGTGTCACACTAAACATTCATAATTCTTGTGCCACGTATGCAATAATAATACATATTATTATTAAAATACAGTTAATGCTGATATGGAAATTACGAGGTGTCCCAATAAGGGAGTCCAAGTGATGCCATAGGTTCAAACATGATTATTTTCAAGTGTTATAACGTGTGAAACAGCTTAAACAAAGGTGTTGTCGAGTTGGTGAGAAACCCTCAAAACCGAAACTTTGGGGGTTTGATCTACCTCGTGTTATGTTGTTTGAGCTCAGATACATTGTACTTTCTGAATTTAGACGATGAGAGGAAGATTTTGACACCTAGGTCTTCGATTTTGGTTGAGTATTGGAGGAGATACGTTTAGGGTTTTTAGAGAGAAAGAGAGAAGAGAGGGCTGGTGATTGGGGTAATAAATATGCGTTGTTAGGGCTTTTATAGCCCGGGTTTTGTACACACGTTTGGGTTCGTTGTGTTTTGTTTAAACGCGTTGTTTTGCAAACGTGACTTTAAATAATAACATTCTTTGTAAAACGGTTTTTATTTAACATTTAGGTTGTAATTCCTGATAAATATTTTACATAGCATTTTGTTAATTTTAAAGTTTCAAAAACATCTATTTTAAGTGTTCGTCATAACGTATTACTCACGTGCGTATTTGTACAAATCGTCACACATTCGTTTTACCTCCTGATTTGGTTATCTACTCAAAAGATACCATTCAGAGCGTCATACCCACAGATATATTCGTGCGAATCGTCATCCACACGAATACACTGTCAGTTTAATATTCACAAAATGCTATTTGATAGTTGTTTGACTTTTGTATCATCACAGATGTTTATGGTTTTCAATGCCATTGTGTTTTTTTTCTTGACTCATCTTGTTGTGTTGTCAGTTGTCTGTCTTTATCGAAGGATTTGTGTTACAACTGTTGTATTTATCTTGCATATGTTTTTCATTACTTGCCATTTCATTAATTCTCACATTGTTTTTGATAACATAAACTATATGCACATTCAAGTATTTACAAGTGTTTGTCCATACACATATCTATTGTCCTATTACCTAACAATTCTGTACTGGTTGTCACACACTCATGCCTGTTGTAGATGGAGTGCAATATTAGGATTAATATGTGATAAGAACTACCTGATTTTGTTAAAACAGAAAATTTGATATGATTGTACTTCTACCGATTATGTTATAAAGAACCTAAGTGTTGGGCCATCAAGAAAACACAAAAACAAGATTGAGATGGTATTGGTGAATGTATGAATAAATTAGGTTAGACATAATAAGAAGCAAGATTTTTAAAAAAATATTAGAATATGACTAGTATGGGGAATACAATTCGAGAGAAAAGATTAAGATGGTTTAGTATATGAAGATAAGACAAATGACATGTGACATTCCGTTCTTAGTTGCCATGTAAGTTCCCAAAATTCATGAATTAATTATTTTAATTAATTTAATCATGAATGAATCTATATACATATGTGATTGTGTGTATATATCTATATATATATGTATGTATATGTATGCAAGAAAATTACAAGTAGAAACAAACTTCAAAAGAAGATACGCAGAATTGCCGGATTACACAAAATTTTGATAATAATGACCAAAAACCAAATTTAAAGGTTAAAACTAAATTGATATCATTTATATAACAAACAAAGGTGAAATATATCAATAACAAAACTCAATTTAAAGAATTCATAGGTTTAATAAGCCAAACTGCGAAAATCTTCGAAAAGGCAAATTGACACGCGTAATTGGCAAATTCTTGACAACCTGAACTTCTTAATCATATTATATTCCTATTGGGATGTAATTGGAAGTATAACAATGATGATTGATCAAAGGTAACAAATCTCAGAGAAATACGCGAAAAAGCCGAACAAACAATTGCGAAAATGACAAAACCAATTAAAAGCTTGAACCTTTTCACACCTACACTACTTTAATTTGGGTATAATCAGATATTTCTGAAATTATCTGTTTGAGACTTTTCAATGTTTAAAAATTCAAGAAGTTGACTTTTTGGTCAACATTCTCACCCCCTAATCCTCTAATTTTGACCAGAGCTTTCTACAACCTTGCAGCAGCTTCAAACACCTTCCAAACAACATTCATGTGCAAACCCAACTAAGAATCAAGGCCAAGAACAAGAAAATTCAAGAAATCAACCTTGAAAGCTTGGTTTTGGTGGGGTTTTCACTTCAAACTTGAATAAGTAAGTTATGACCTCAATTCTTGATTCTAACAAATTTATATGACTTAAATAAACATATTTGAATGTTGGTTGAGGTCTGGAAATCATCAAAATAGCAAAAATCATAAAAATGGTATTTTTGTCCAAAAACCGGATTCTTCAAAGTGGTCCAAATTGAGATTTTTCATCACCAAACTCTAAATATATTGTTAAACATAAGGATCCGAAGCTTGGTGACCGAGAAAAGTGTTATGGAAATCAAGAAAAACTCGAAAAATGGTTTTGGCTAGGTTCTGGTCGCCCATTCTCGAAAACGCTCGGCGCAGGGCTAGTCGCGACCAGGAGGATCCTCGGCCATACCTGTGAACTCCCAGCCAAATCCAAGTTGCAACCAACTCGTTCTCGGTACACTCGGACACCATCAGGGCATCCTTGGCAACGGTCAGATCGCGACGAACTTGACTCGACCAGATATTGGTCGTTACCGAGGATCGTCGACCTCGGCTCGGTCTTCACCGAGAACCATGACCATGGCTTGGTCATGGGTCGATCATGGCTTGGTCGTGGTCTAGCCCACCCGGACCAGCCGAACCATGTGACTAGTGCTTCGAACCACCTAGCCAACAACCACAGGCCACCAGACCACCACCGCCGGCCGCCGATCCTACTCCACCGCCGGCCAGACTTCGGCCAAAGTCAGGCGAAGTTCTGGCCAAAACCTACCGCCGATGGAATATTCCGACGAGGAGGAATATTTCGGCGAATATTCTTGCCAAAAACCTAATTTTGTTCCTTTCGCGTTCCGACGACCCGATCTCGCGATCAGTTTCACGATCTGGTGATTCGATTTTAATTTGAACGCTGATTAAAATCCCGATTTTAACATGAAATTCAGTTTTACATCAATTTTCAATACGAAAACATATTTTTGATCGATTTCGCATTCCGGACTTGATTTCGAGATCCGTTTTGCAATCCGGTGATTCAATTTTAATCTGAAAGCCGATTAAAACCCCGATTTTAACACGAAATTCAGTTTTTGCATTAGTTTTCAATACAAAAATCTATTCTTGATCAATTTCACGTTCCGGCCTCGATTTTGCAATCCAATTCGCAATCTGACAAACCGATGTTGATCTAACAAGAAATTAAGATTTCAATTTCAATACAATTTTTTTTATCAATTCATAATCAAATGATTATAATAATTTAGTCATTAATCAAAATCAACGATTTGACATTACAAATCAATTGATAATTGTATTACTTTAATTCTGAACACGTGCGTAACCCGGAATCAGTTCGATGATTCGGTTTGAATTATCCTTGATATTCATTATCAAGGAATGGTCTTATAATCCAATTTAGGTACAAAGAGCTTATAGAACATTAATAAATTGCAGAATTCACTTTAGGCTTTGTGTGATACTTCAATAACACCGGTGAGTTTCATAGACCCCTTTTTAACACTTTGTTTTTAAAAACTCAGGGATTCTGTTACAAATGCAATATGTTTACGTTTTTCAATTACAGTGATATACTTTTATGAGTTCATCACCCCTTTTCAAATCTTTGGGTTTCAAAAACCCGGGGTTTGCATTGCAATTACAATATGGTTACTTATTACAATTACAATGATATGGTTGCATATTACTTGTGTATTTCAACTCTTGTCTGATGATTACATGAAAATGGATACTGATATCGTAAAAGTCTTCACATTAGAACTGTAACTAATAAACTCATGGATGAGATGGATGATAACAATGATAGTACTATCGGGCTAACAACCCATTCACGGAAAGATAGCGCCTACCCTGATGTGAATGCCCGTTACCATTTATTACATTACAAGATTACAATCTAATGCAACGATAGGCATTAAGAGTGAGGCTAAGGGTTTACCTTCGGGTCTTGTCGTCAATTACAATATAGTCACATAGGCTTTGGTTATGGGTTTTCATGGTGAATCATATTCATGAATTTGTATATGTATGTATACTTATCATGTCATATCACATTAAATTTAATACAGCTATGAACTCACCAGCATCCTTGCTGATCTTTTACATTCAAAAACAAATTTCAGGTAGAAGATAACAATTACAAAGTTAAGGATGCACGATCAAGAAATATGTTTAGAAACTCTTTAAACTAGTTTGGAATTGTGCTAAGAATGTTGAAACTTAATATGTAGTACACTAGTTTACAATGTAATATATATGGTGTGTTGTTTGCCATGGATGTATGATATAACTACAACCATTAGTTGCTCCCCATCTTGGATACTACACCACCAAGCTACAGTTAGGGGTGAGTATCGGGTCAAAACCGGACCGAACCGGACCGGAACCGGACCGACCCGGAACCGTAAATAGCATAAAATAAAAACCGAGAACCGGACCGAATGTAGGCGGGTCGGTTCCGGGTATGTCCTGTTTTCGCGGGTCGGTTCCGGGTATATGAAGTTTTGACCAAACATGTTTTTACATTTATTATTCAGGTTAATATTTTATCAATTCAAAATGCATTTTTTTGGCAACACAACTTTTTTTACCTGCATTATTCATGCTGCTTTTTCAAAGTACCGTAAATATCAATTCATACATTCCATGGTAAATAAAATATCATCGTTTACTTACATAACGTGAATATGATGAATAATTGACTGCAATGTTCTTGGAATATCTAATCGTGAAGGAAGGAACATCATAAAATGGATATTTCCTACCATGTTAAACGAATGAAGAAGTTCAAGGAATATCAATCAGCTGTAGTATTTCTCGCATTTAAACCTCATAAAAAACTAGGTATAGTATATTAAAATTTAAATTTTATGGTTTCGCGGGTTTGGTAATAACCGACGGGTCGGACCGGACCGACCCGAGAACCGAAAACATAAAAAATATAGAACCGAAAACCGAACCGTGAAAACTGTTAATCGGGTTTCGCGGGTTTCACGGGTCGGGTTCACGGGTTTCGCGGGTTTGGACCGCGAATTGCTCACCCCTAGCTACAGTGACACAACACATTAGCTACTAACTTCATCAAATGATAGAAAGATGGGGGTGTGACATGACATTCGCAACTAGATGTCACACCCCCAAATTCCCATTTGTGGTGTTAGTCCACGTGGGTGTGACGTGGCCAGAATCACAGCTCATAGTTATATAGAACACCTCTATATGCGTTTTCAAAGTATGTTGTCTGACGTAAATACAACCATATAGTTTTAAATAGATAAACAGCGGAAAATAACAAGTTAAAATATGCAACGGAAATACAATTGTCAGACACTACATTGTAATAATACAAATCTTAAGTCAAAATTGTTTGATCAAAGCGACATGACAAAAATAAATGCAATCCTATGCTCATGCCCTTAAGTGTGCATCCTGTTCCATACGCAGCTAATTACCTGAGAATACAAGTTTAAGAAAAAGTGTCAACACAATGGTTGGTGAATTCACAGGTTTTGATAAACATAGATAGTAATTCAGAAATCATGTGTCATACTGTTTATTAAATGTTAGTCCCGAGCCCTAGGCTCCAAGTGTCAGTGCGTCACTACCGAAACTAGACTTGTTAGTCCTTGCCTCCGCTATGTCTTGTAATAACATAGCAAGATAGGTCGAGATTTCACGTGTTATGACCTCCGGTCAACATTTTCGCCACGCGGGGCTCGTCACACCCAAATAGATCTATTCAAACTCACCTCGTTGTTTATACATTAACGGCAAGACTTTGCAAGGGCTTAATTACGATACAACACTTATGTTTGTCTATAAACCAGCATACACAATTTGTTTGTACAAGTATAAATGTTTGACTCAGTTCAACAAGTATTCTCCCCCTATTTGAAAAGTTTATAAAAGAGTTAAAGAGGGGCCGTAAACTCACCTTAGTGAAATGAATCGAATGTAAGCGTAAGCTCCTGCGTAACTGTACGTCGGTCACTGGAAACCTATATCGTATACCGTTTGTGAGTTTGTGTAAGTGACCATGCTAGTGTCTGTGTTAGTGCTCGTGTTTGTGCTTAACAACTCTCGGTTGTTCATGTTTGTCCGTGTCGGTCCACATTGACCGTGTTTGCTCGTGTTGGTCCACATTGACCTTGCTTGACCGTGTTTGACCATGTTTGACCAAAGTTGACCGTGTTTGACCAACGTTGACCGTGTCAAGTCAACGACCTGTTGGTGAACCGTGTGAAGGTTGTGAATCGTGTAGCAATTGTGCAAGTGCTCGTCGTGTGCAAAACGCGCAAGTCGCGTCTTTGGACAACTTACTATTTATAGTAAGTTTCCATTTATGGAAAGTTCACGAAGCATAACAATTTTATAGTTCTAGCATGCTCATTAGTCCTACGTGATCATGTTAACACATAGCACATCATCATACGAATTCACATAAGTCGTTTTCATCATGTTAGCACACAAAAGTTTCCTAAAATGGAAAGTTTCCATTTCTAGCATACGCGATGTCGGAAACCATCTAACTTAGCATCTAATCATCATATTACAACATAATAAGCCATTTAGCATGCTCGAATCATTCAACATATTCATATGTTGGCATTTCCAAAAATAAAGTTACTATAAATAGTAACTTTGGCATTTTACATACAAATGGTCATCCTAAATCATTCTAATCCATTTTTACATCATGAATCATCATAATAAACCACTTAACATCATTTAAACATGCACATATAACCAAATTCATCATCTATCAATATTTGACCCACAAAAGTTACTAAAAATAGTAACAATGCCAAATATGACCATAAACATTATCAAAATCACATTCTAAGTATTCAAATCATCATCTTAACATCCTAATAGTAATTTCATATACATGCATGTTCACCATTCCATCCATAACATCATTCTACAAATATAAAGTTTCTAATAATAGAAGGTTCATCAAAAATCACCATTTTAACCATTTCAACATCATCTAGACATGTAATCATCCCCCAATATCATCTATGAACATTTCTATATACTCAAAATCATCCTAACCCTCATGGATCATACATGCATGGCAATATAATGTCACAAATCATCATTCTAAGCATCTAGACTTATCCTCAACCTCTTGGATCATCATAAATCCTTGTTATAACATTATAGATCATCATAAATCACTGAGATATCAACAAACCCAGATTAAAACAAAGAGAAATTCGTGCATGCACGGTTATGGGGTTTGCATGTGCGTTTGTGAGCGTGCATGTGCGAGATATGATGGTTTTGAACCACAAGAAGTGTAGAACTACCTTTTAAAGCTTCAAGATCTTGAGAAGATGATAAGGACAGCTTCTAGACCTCCTGGCTCGTGGGTCTTGGTGGGTAACAAGCTTGAATCTCCAAATCTTGAGCTTGGAAATGGCCTACAATGGTGGAAATCTTCTGAAAAATGGTGTAGGAGACGAAGTTGGTCGACAGGTTTCGTGTGAAGTCGGAGAAATGATGAGAAAAGATAGTATAGGCATCATTGTCTTGGTTTAATAAAGATATTGTCGACTGGGCGGCGTCGTGTACCGCGATGGAGCCTCCAAATCCTCTCCGCGTACCGCGGCGGATTTCGGGAGTCAAACCCCCGCAATGTATGTCGCGCACCGCGACGATGCTTCTTGTTGGGCCATCGCGTACTGCGATGGGCCCCTGGAGAGCCCAATAAGCCTATTTTAATGGGTTTGATCCATTCGTCGCCGTTTTCACGTCTACGAACTATCGTTTGGCCTCGTTTGAACTTCCAAGTTCAATGTGTGAGTGTTTCGTGAGGTTTCGAGTGTTGTGATTCACAATGTGCTAGACGTTCACCAGCGTTCGTGTATTTTGACACGTGTGTGCTGTTTGCCGATAATTCATCGAATTATCTTGTCATGTGTCGGTGTTCGTACTGTCGTGCCACGTGTACAAATAGTATTTAAATAAACATTTAAATAAAATAAAAGCTGACTTGGAAATTACGGGGTGTCACACTAATGTAGCAGAAAACCTTATCATAGAGGGAAGGATAGCAGATATAGGTCCAAACTGACTTGAAATGAGTGAATTAAAGATAATTTTCTTGAGTTATCACCCTCTTATAGATTTCTTAAGGACTTTTAGGAGAAGATACGTACATACACACACATACACATACATGCATGCATGCATGCATGCATATATCTTAGATTTGTATTAGTTCCTTAGATTGAAGTACACTTTGAGTGGACTTTGTACGCCATAGTCTTACTTATATTTTATGTCAACCTATGCTACAAGTTACCTTTCACCATTGTTCTATTGGATAGAAGTGAACAAAACCTGGTCTTTTAAGTGAATAGATTATTGGCTATGTGTTATAGAATTGATTATAACCCTTGTTTAAGGATTGATTATTGATTTTAAGTGTGTGAACAAGTTAGTAATCAGTTATTTTAATCGGTTTACCAATTGAGATATAGTAAGAAAGGCTTTATTGATCGGTTAATCAATTCAATTATTTGATAGGTTAAGGTTTTAAGGTTTGAAAAACCGGCTACTAACTAAACGTTAACCACTAGTTGAACTTATGGGCAAATAATAGTTATGGGTAGTTGTCTTGTATTTGTAGTATTGCTTGTTTGTATGTTATAAACTTTTGGAGTTGGGTCTCTTTTGAAGTAGACTATTATCTTTAGGGACATAAGTAAAGTTTGTATATGCCTCACTCTATTTAAACCTTTAAAACAAATTTGTTAAGAGCTAGATTTTACCAAGGTCAGCTTCATTTGACAAAAGTGAAGGCAAGCGCCTAGGTCCCTAAACCTGTGGGGCCTCAATTGTTCATATTATTTGTATTTAACCATACAACGTATTTGTTTTATCATTTTAGATATGAGAAAACAAAGAGCCCACTCATGTGAAAATTTGTTTAGGGTTTTTATTTCCAAGTAATTACACCTTCATTTTTGTTTCACTGTTGCTTAGCGTTGGAAAAAAGTTTTTATTAATGGTACAAGTGAAAGATTTAGACAAGTTTTCTTGCAGTAAAATAGGGTAATCAATTTGACTAACCTTTTTTAAAAATTTATATACCATATTTTTTTTGTCGTAAGCAAAAAAATTCTACGAAAAGGACCTCAATTTTCGTATTTACCTAAGACCTCCAAAAACTTGAGTCGGCCCTGGATTTACAAAGTATGCTTATTGATGTAACTAGTGTTAAAAATAATATAATTTTAGATTATATTAGTTGGGAATTTTGTGTAAATAGTTTGAGAGGAAATTTTAAGGGAGAAACACTACTCGTGATTTTGTGCTTTGGATGAGGAATAAGTTAACCACTTGCTGATCTCGTGTAATCAGGCTGCACGTGTGTGGAGTTTGGTGTGGTCATGGTGTAAAGTTTCAATATTGATGTGCGACATGGTGATAAATGTATACAAACATCTTATGATAGTTTTGCATCCTTGCCTAGTGTCTAATATGACTTCGGCTTGAGTTTTGGGTGCGACGAGTAAGAGTTTAAGCATAATAAGGCCGAGTACTCTCTCCAAATAGTTGTTCCGAGGCCGAGTACTTCTCGAGTATTACCCGAGTACCCCATCTAGGCCGAGTACTCTCCGATTACTCGCTTTAAGGAATTGTTCTGACCTGGGAGCGCCTAGCAACTTTTGCAACATTGTTTTACCCGACTCTAAACACTTTTTAAGCTAATTACACCATATATTTTACACTTATAAGATGTTTGTTGGTGACGAGCAATTGGTTTCATACTTCAACGGTTTTAAAAGTTTAGGTATATATTTAATGACATTTGTCATATATAGTAGACTGAGAAAGTCTTTTCCGTTCTTGAAAACGATGCATTTTCGAAAGAGGTACGATATTTTATTAATGTGTTCATTTGACTAGATCTGGTGTGGGATTCGCTCTACAATGTGTCTTTTTTTTCTTTGAATGCATTTGTTTTCTTCTAACTAATATTTAATAACATGTTACATGTGTATATGTACAATTATTTGATATAAATGCTATAAATATATATAGTTATAGAGTTATGTCATAAATTCTAAACGGGAGAAAATCAAATGTTCACCCATGTTTATTGTATTAACCGAATAACTACATCTTATTACTTTGGGATCCAAACTATTGGGGCCCAAACTAAAGTAAATCTAAATGTGTAAGTTTTTTTTCTTTTTTATAATTAATATAGGGCTCACTTACATTAATAAAAAAAATAAGAAAAGACATACACCTTTAGATTTATTTTAATGTAGAGCCCAAACTAATAAGATGTAGTTATTCGGTTATCGCAATATAGAAGGGTTAACATTCGAACCATCCCCAATTCTAAACTATCATAAAAATTAAAAAAAATGAAGAAAATGAGGAAAGTAGCATGCAAGAGAGTATACCTAATTAAATAGAATGCTTACGATTAAAACTCACATGTAATAATGTGATATGACTAAAAGAAACATATAAAATTATGATCGATTGGTTATATAAATTAAAACATAAATATAAAATACTTTTTTCTCCCAGACATTATACAGTTATACACTTATACTATAAAAATTAAAAAAAATTGTATTTAATACAAAAATATATAAAAAAAAAGTCAAAACTCCACAATACAGTGTGTTTACAAACTTTATTATGTGTATTGCTTATATGACATTAATATGATTGAGTAAATAAAAGAAACGTATTAAGTTATGACGACATGCATCTGTAGTTCAAAGAAATGTATGAAGTTATAACATCGATAATCTCCAGCCGGTGTCGATCATTTCTCATAATACCAGCATGTTCTCATGAGTATATATAACTCATGATTATGTAAAAAAATAATAACAAAAGTTTTTGAATACAAATAAATTATTTGGAAATAAAATTCTAAACTCAAGAAGCTTAAAATCGAAAGTGACATTTTATAACGTTTAAATTCGAAAGTCTTCAGAATTAAGGGTTAATTTTTTTTGGTTTTATGATCCCACCAGTGGCATATAACAATGTTTCTTGAGCGGCGCATGTTAAGATATTTGAACGCTCACATGAAAATTTATTTTCAGAAACTGGTCTTTAAATATGACTAATAACAAATTGTTATAAAAAGTCAAGGCTTGCTAGCACAGACTGCTAACTATTATAAAAATACAAGTTAAAGTAGGGGTTCACAAAATTTTAAGGCTCCTATCTAAAACAATATACGAGATATAGCACAATTTAATAAAAAATTTAACTGTAAGAAAGGCAAGAAAGATTATAGGATTGGCAAGTGTTATTTATTTGAATTTTATAAAAGTTATTTTGGTCGGTGTGCTTTATATTTTGGTTATTGTTTAATATGTTATCATCACTTGTTTTACGCATTACCTTATTTTTTGTTACTTTATCATTGTTTTTATATATTAAACAAATTTATTGTTATTTAATTTTTTTTATATTTTACATATTAGAAGTGTAACAGTTTGTTTATTTAGGTTGTGTTTGTTTTTTAAAAGGTAAAATGTCTGCAGTCTGCGGACCACATTTGCAGGAGAATAGGTGGACCAAATGTCTGCAGTCTGCAAGAAGAAGAGTGTTTGTTTTTTAACGTCTGTTGACTCTTAAAATAAATTGGTGGTGGTGTACGGTGGGGGTGATGAGGGTGGGCGATGGTGGTGCAGGTGGTGGGGGTGACCGGCGGTGGAGGGCGGCAGCGGTGGTGGGCGGCGGTGGTGGGGGGCGGGGGCGGGGGGCGGGGGCGGGGGGTGGGAGGTGTAGGGAGGCGGCGGCAGGTGGCGGCGGCGGGTGGCCGGAGATGGTGGGTAGTCTCTGCAAACCTTAGAAGATCTTAGAAGTGGTTGGTCCACATCTACACTAAGAAGACATCACGCAGACGTTTTTTAATGAAACGTCTTTGAAAAAACAAACAGTCTGCAGATGTCAACATCTGCACGTGGTCTGCGCGACGCAGACATAAGAGGTTGCGCAGACCTTTTGTTAAAAAACAAACAAGACCTTAATCATTGTATTTTTCATAAATAATCATTTTAGGGAAAAAAACACATATTTCTGGTTATTGTGATATATATATATATATATATATATATATATATATATATATATATATATATATATATATATAGGGGAGGGTTCCTAAGAAAACCATCGTTTTGGAGAAAACTAAGAAAACTAATCACAATCATTACCAATTATTTTTTTTTTCATTTTTTCTTTTCTATTTCCTTTTTATTATAAGATAAGAAATGTAAAAAAAGAAAAAAAATAGAAAAAAAATATATATTTTAGGTTATTACATATATGTAATCACTATGTTACACATACTGATTACATATATGTAACTTGATAAGTGACACACGAAACTTTTTGAGTTACATATATGTAATTTCATGATTTACATATTTTTTTCAAAAAAATTTTGCGTATTATAACATTTCTATCCTTATAATAAAAAATTATGAAATTTTTTATTAAAAAATTTATTGGTTAGTATGAGTTTTCTTGGTTTTCTTCAAAATAAGGAGTTTTCTCATGAACCTTCCTCTATATATATATATATATATATAGGGAAGTGTTCAAATAATAACCCACTTTTAAAGTGATAACCCAATAACTTTGCCAAAACGAAGCCGAATCTTGAATTTTTTTTTTAACATAATTGTAACACAATTAGAACACTATGTTCTTTTATGAGTTTGTGAAAATTCATAACCGTTTAAGAGATATAATCGTTGTAAGTTTTTGATTTACAGCATTGTAACTGTTTTTGTCAAAAACTTACAACGATGATATCTTTTAAACGGTTATGAATTTTCACAAACTCATAAAAAAACATAGTGTTCTAATTGTGTTACAATGATGTTCAAAAAAAAAATTCAAAATTCGGCTTCGTTTTGGCAAAGTTATTGGGTTATCGCTTTAAAAGTGGGTTATTATTCGTTCACAATACTTTATATATATATATATATAAATAATTTTTTAAAGATGACATTTTAATTATTATGTTTTACGTACAAGTTATTGTGTAATATGTGTTTACCATCATGTTTTATGTTTTAACTTATTTCATGTTTTTTTTTGTTATTGTTATATATGTATGTATGCATGCATGGATGTACGTATGCATGCATGGATGTATAAAATAAACCACGTTAAAAACATGTATATTACACATTGTTTCAGATAAAAATTAACAAGTCTAATTTTAACAAAACCGAATTAGTTATGTAGGGATGATAATTTTAGCAAAACCGAATTAGTTACAAAGTGTCATTTAAATAATATTTAATAAGGTGCTCTATAAAGCTTTATTTATTAATAAGTTCAGTATGCATAGGGATAATAATTTTTTATATGAACATATTAATATGACACGACATATTCTTGTTTGAGTTTAACATTGTGTTATGGTGTAGCAGACAACACTTTTAAGACATAATAAAAGTCATGTCTAAATATGTTTAACACTTGTTAACATGTTAAAAACTTGTTTAAACATGTTTATAGTTCTAATTCTTTTAAAAATACTTGACATATTATTTTTATCGTGTTACTAAGTATGTGATATCAAGTAACTAAAAAAACAAATTTTTGTTTAGAAAAGCTGACACAATTAGTTATTTTGTTATGTTAATGTCTTATCATGTCATGTATCTTGTGAGCCCTAAATATCTTACTATTTTAATAAACAAAAATATTGTTTGCCACTTGTCACAATTTTAGGCTAATATTGTCACTTGGCAACTTCTTATAATCCCACTAAATTCTCACTTTTATTAAATAAGTATATTAACTCTCATATTCAATAATTATGATATTAATGATATTAGTAACCTTTATAATAATAAAAAATTTTAAAATCAATTAAAAATAATATTTTATTATAAAAAAAACTTTTGAAAAAATTTAAGATGTGAATTTTTTCTAAAAAATCAATATTTTTTACGAATAAATAAAATTTAAATCGGTATTTATTAGATTTTTTTTTCTAAAAAAACATGTATTCTAAAAAAATTAAAAATAAAATAGACTATAATACATATATTTTAAAGAATAGTTTATTGTAATAATATTTTATTATAAAAACTGTTTTAAAAAATTAAAGATATGATTTTTTTCTAAAAATCAATATTTTTTAGAAAAAAATAAATTTTAAATCGATATTTATTAGAATTTTTTTCCTAAAAATCATGTATTCTAAAAAAGTTTTAAAAATAAAATAGACTATAATACATATATTTTAAAGAATAGTTTATTATAAACAAATGACATTTTGTAGTATTAAATTTTTAAGAATTAATTTCTTTTAAAAATAAAGTTTTTGATCATTGTTTTATTAAAATGATTTTTTATAATTTATAAATTTTTATTATTAACTATTAAATATTAAATATTTTATATTAAATTCGTGTAGCACACGGGGTATAGTATAATATATAAATAGATGTTAGTAAACAATATTTAAGCGTTAGTTACATAAATAAAAATAATTAACATAATTTACATATCATATTATATTTAAAAATATATTATCCAAAATCACCTCTCAAAATGGTTAAAAAACAATGTGGGGCTTTCTTTCGCATTTAATCTGGTTGGTGTTTTGGAAGAGTAGAGGACGAAAGATGCTCAAAAACTGGTATGGTAATAATTGTTATCTTTTGATCAACAGTGCCACCTCAGCAACTGCTCAGAGGGTCCACGTGTCATTACGGTGAAAAGACAAAATACACATTTTTAGTAGGGTCTTAAAACAGTCAAGTCAAGTGGTGTCTTAAAACAGTCAAGTCGAACCCTGGTCTTATACTACCGATCAAGCCCGGCTCACGAAGATTTTCATAAGCTCGAGATCGAGCTGGCTCACTTTGAGGTCACATTTTTAAGCCCGAACTAGGTTCGTAATAAGAGACTGAAGATCGAAGTTGACTCGATTCAAGCAAATGTGAAAGAGTTAAACGAACCAAAATCACAAGGCAAACTTGTATAAAAAAGTTCTTAAACAAGCCAATATCACACACCAAATCACAAATTAAACTACATGATACAAGAGTTTTAGAACAAAATCATACAAAAACTTACACGAGTAGAAGATGCTGACTAAATGAATGACGAATCGATGATGAAGCCAGTGATGAGTGACTGAAGAGTTACGCCTAACAATCTTAACCCAAAGATACGAAAACGGGTTGGTTTGGGTGAATAAATATTGTATCTTGGGTAGAAATGGATATGACCATAACATAGAATGTGTTGAAATGGATAACTCCTTAATACAATGCGGGTTAAGATGAGTAACTTAAAAACTATGTAAATAGAATGGATTCAAATGGATAATAATTATTAATAATATGTTCGACGAAAAAATCACTGAAAGTTATTTAAATAGATTATTTGTTTAGTTATAACTCAATTTGACTTGAACTAAATTGAAGTTTTTTAAAAACAGCTTATTTAGACCCAAATAATTTGAAATAAAAGTCATCCTAACTCGCAATCATCCTGACCCGGACCCGAACCCGTTATCCAGCCCTATCCAGCCCGATCCTACTAAGAGCAAAGACAATGACCAATGAAGGAGAAGTTGGACGACAATATGATAAAGTGGATTAAAACAATGGCTGATAAAGACGATGAAGCATTAAAGGTGATGATGAACGATGAATCAAACAAGTTGTAGAGAGCAAATGTGAAGGACGACAATATGATAAAGTGGAGAAGAGGTATTTTAGGTTTATAGTTCAAAAAGAAAAATAAAATAAGAAATGAAATAATACAATATTTTGTTTACGGTGAATTTCACTTTTAATCATTTATTTTTACACAAAAATTTAGAGATGGTCCTTTATGTTTTGGAATTTTAAAATCAGTCTTTTAAGTTCTCAAATGTTGTAAACTCGGCCCTTTCTTCGTTAACTTTGTTAAGTATTAACATAATAGGGGCATAAATGTCAAACAAAACAAACAAGTAATTGAGTAAAATTTCAATTTTATTTCTTTATGTTTACATAAATTTTTAGATATGGTCCTTTATTCTGTTAAAATTCCACAAAGTTAACGAAAAAAAACCGAGTTTACAATATTTGAATACTTAAAGGACTGATTTATGATATTTCTAAACATAAAACCCATCTCTTAAATTTTGTATATCAAAAGTGAAATTTACTCTTTTTGTTTATTATTAATATATTTAAATTGAATGGTTAGGCTAATGATCAGACTTGTGATTTGTTCAAGTTTTTTCATATTTCATTCTCGTAACTTACGAATAGACTATTAACTTGATTTGTCAACATTCATACCATGCTTTTATTTGAATCAATTTTTTTTATTCAATTTAATATGAATCATATATTTTTTTTCAATATTACAAATGGACAGACTAGATAGGATTTAAAGGATTTCTCTCTAATATTGGGTTATCACATGATACAATCCGTGTGTATATATGTGTGTGTGTGTGCGTATATATATATATAGGATTGTGAACATATAATAACTCACTCTTAAAACATTAACCCAAATAACTTTGCTAAGATGAAGCCGAATCTTAGATTTTTTTTAACATTATTGTAACACATCAACAACGTTTTCTTCTTTTTCCTAAGTTTGCAAAAATTCACCACCATTTAAGATGTAACATTGTTGTAAGTTTTTGGTCTAAAACAGTTACAGGTCTGTAAGTTAAAAACTTACAACGATGTAACGTCTTAAACGCTGATAAATTTTCGCAAACTCATAAAAGAGAAAGTGTTATATATGTATTACAATGATGTTTAAAAAAAATACAAGAATTGACATTACTTGGCAAAGTTATTTGGGTTAATTCTTTAAAAATGAGTTATTATTTAAACATTATCCTATATAATTTATCAACACTAGCCTAGAAAACTCGTGTATTGAACGAGTTGAATAATAAAAAAATATAACTTATCAACACTAAATACTAATAAATATTTAATAATTATAAAATTATATTTAGGATAAGATATAATTGAATTGCTCTTTATTAACTTTTAATAAATTAGTAAATTATTGAAATAAGAAAAATTATATTTTTTAATATTTACTCACTAAAAGTTAATAGTATTTGTTAGTAGATAGAAGCGAGAAAAACCATTTTCAGATTTAAACAGAATCCAATACATGTCTCTTAAAAATACTCATTTATTACAATAGAAAGATGTTAAATAGTTTTTCTAAGCTATCTTTATGACCCTACTGAAATGTTTCTTGCTAAGACTATGTGTTATCCATCATTTCCCCCTCACTCCACGTAGGCGCCAAATAATCAACCAATATCATTACTCCCTTATCACTCCACATCATCTTTTCCTATGTTATCCATCACTCCACATCATCGCCACCTTTATTCAATATTTTATTATTTGAATTTTATTTTTTCAATTATAAATTAAATTAAAAAACACATAATATTATTAAAAATATTAATATTACAAACTAAAATAATGGTTATTTCAGAGAGAATTGTATAGAGTTAAATGTTAGTTTAAGAGGAGTGGTTTATTTATAGTCCTTTAATTTTTTTTTATTCCAACGGTTAGATTTTAGGGTTTTTTTTCTTCTTTCCAACGGTAACAAAGGATTTTTTTTTTCTTTTCCTTCTAGTCACGGGGTGATGGGGCTCATGCCTTGCCCCTCTAATGTCTCCCTCACGTCCCTGTGTAATAGAGATGGGGCGCGACCAGGGCGCGACCCAGAAGCATCACGCATGGGTCACGGTGGATAACACACAACCTAACTGTGAAGTGGTTGGTACACCCTTCTTTGCGTTAACCTTTTGGGTTATTTTCCATTACAAAAATTACGTGGAGGTTTTCTTGTGTGTCCTACCGAACGTGTTGTCGTTTTCTTTGCTCTTTTTTGTAACAATTATTTCACAGGGTCATGTAAACAACACTTTCTATCATCTCTTTTCGAGTTTCAAACACACACATGTGTAACTACTAGAGGCGACCTTGCAGAGCTGCAAACCGAACTCCACTCCAGGCTCATTTTTTAAGCAGCATAAAATTTTTAATATATTTAAAAATATAAAACCAATATATATATATATAAAACAGAAAATACACAAATTTCCAATTTAGATTTAAACTTATAAAAACCCAACTATTTTTATTTTCTAATGCTTTAAATATGTAAGTTCAATACTTCAATACGTAGTCCAATTGTTTATCTTTTAAGCATTTAACTAAGCCAGTAAACGAACCGAACAATTTATGAACTGTTCGGCGGGAAGTTCGTTTATTTAATAAATGAACGAACATGAACACACATAGTGTTTGTTTATTTATGTTCGTATAATGTTTGTTTATGTTCATTAAGTATGTAATGTTAGTTTATGTTTGGTTAACTATCTAATTTACGAATGATATGTATTTACGTTTAATAGACTTTTCCGTTTGTCTTCGTTTATGCTGGTTCAATTGTGTTCGTTTGTATTCATTTATGAAGTGTAGAACACTTAGTTGTGGACGGGAGGAGGTGCAGGGGCCGACCTAGGTTGACATGAGATGAGAAGATTCGTCAGGATTTGTTAGCATTGCACCTTTCGGAGGACATGATCAGTGTGATATGATTCCTTGGAGACGTAAAATAAAGGTTAGAGATTATTAGTTACTTAGGAGACAATTTAGATACCATAGTTTTGAGGAATGCATGATTGACATGTTGGTATGTTTGCTTTATGTGTTTTTTTGTGTTTTATGCCTGTTAAGTGGAGAATGTGGTAGGTTGTATGTGGCTATGGTTTGTTATGTTAGTTTATTGTTTTAATACTTATACATATTTTGTCTACATATGCCTATATATATCTGTTTGCCTTATTTTCCTCCAATGTGTTTGATGTAAAAAAATTAAATAAATAAATAAATATTAATATAAAAAAGGTATTTTCATGAGCCGAGTGTCTCTTCTGAAACAGCATCTCTACCCTTCTGGGGGTAGGGGTAAGGTTTGTTTTCATCTCTTTCCCCAGACCTTACTTATAAGTGAGATATAACTGGGTATGTTATGTTATGTTTGTGTTCATTTATGTTCATTAACAGTTCGTTTAATTTATTAATGAACGAACACGAACATATTAATTTTCTCAATAAACGAACACGAACACGAAATTCATGTTCGTTAATGTGTTCGTGCTCGGTTAAATGTAAATGAACTAACACAAACGTGCCTATGTAATGCAAATTAGAACCATATTCCGTCAAACTCCCTCTCACTCAATTTTGTGTTTCGGTAAATTTGTAACGTGCAAGATAAAGCCTATATTTTTCTAAGAAATAACATTTTTTAAACAATTTTTAACAAAATTTATAAGAAACAAAATTTTAAAAATTGATATTATTGCTTTATTAATTAAATTATTTTTTGTATATGCAATTTGCTAACTTCATTTATATTAGATCTCAAAATTGTTTTATAGTTTATAAGTTTTTATGACTAAATATTTAATATATTTTTTATTTAAACTATGTAATACATGATAGTAATCTATTGTATATAATAAATCAAAATCTTTGAGGGACACTTGGCATCATTCTAGGCCATCTCTATTTTTATTTTCCCTCCTAAAATTTTAACCCGAAAACTAAACACGCAAATTCTTTTCGGATTCTTTTATTTAATTTTTTAAACGGTTTTATTTCTTGTATTAACTTTCTATAATTAAAAATTAATAATTAATTATGACATATTTATTAAATTATGTATAAAAATCCTTTCCAATTTCGAGTTGTTTAATGACATCTAAATCAATTCTAGCTAACATTAAATTGATTGTTTCTTTCCATTTCTAAAGCATAACTAGCTTAATATATATAGATGAAACCTCCTACTATTATTTTTACATTACCTTTCTCTTAATTGTTAATATTACCTTTGTGAATCTTTCAAATTAACGTACTGACAACACCGTCTTACTCGTCTTGAATGTTTCGAATATATATCGTCGACAGATAGTACTTTTCTAACCAACTAAAATAATATTAGTTGTGTATCCGGTGAGTATACTATTAGACAAGTGTAACACATCAAATGTTTGAATTTTGCACACATTCATGTTTTCAACCCATGTAATGTTTTAATTCAAAAATCGTAATAAGTTAATATTTTTTGTCCTTTTATAGAACTCAACTTTCAGACTAATAATTTAATAAATAATTTTTTTAGACATATTTTAATTAATTGATTGCTAATTTATTTTCTTATATCTTATTCCTAAAATAGCTGAATTTTTAATGCGCATTTTAATCATCAATGGTTTAAAAATATATATTTTAATTAATTAGTTTATATTTAACTTTCAACTTATTTACTTATCTTTATTTAATTAAATGTTTTCTTAGTAAAAATTATTTAGATAAACAAATGTTTGAAATACGTAATTCTTTTCAATGGCTACCAAAAAAATCAAATTAATACCATTTAATATTTTAATTTCATTATTTAAAAACTTAACCGATTAACATAAATATCAACATGTTCATATTTCTTTTTTAAATCACATTATATGGTGCATGAATATTACATATTCGATCGTTTAAATATAATTCTTAGACATCATGACGATTTTAGTATCCTCTATTTGTTATCCGTTTTATCAACACATACAACTTTTCTAAAGAATTAGAACAATATTAGTTATAAATCTGGTAAGAAACATACCATTATACAAACAAAACTATAAACGTTGTATAATTCAATTATGTTCGTTCAAATGAAGACAAATATAGTGTCATCAAAGACAATTATGACCTTGTATCATTTAAAATTGTATTTTAATCAAAGTAACATATTTTATAAATCATTTTGTTTAAAAAACATGAATTTAAACTTATGAACAAATGTTCTGATCATACTCTACTGGAAAATTTTTAATATTATATCATACTTTTTAATATTACAATTACATACCAAGAATTCCAAAACTCCTAATAAATTAAAAAATGGTATGTCAACTTTTTACATACAATACAATTACATACCAAGAATTCCAAAACTCATAATAAATAAAAAAATGGTATGTCAACTTTTTACATACAATAGCATAGCGGTATTGCAATTAACGGGAGAAGATGCACCTAATTGAGGTCAGGGTTCAAGCCTTAGCAAGGGAGATGATTTACGAATTTACCCGGTTCCCGCTTATCTGGTGGGTAGAAGGGTGACGACTGAGCATGTCCTTGGATGTGTGCCCGTTTGGGCTTAAATCAGTCGTTCAGCCTTAAAATGTTAAAAAAAAACTACATCTCATTATAAGCTATAAAAATAAACGATTCATTATTTGATTTAATTTATTTTATACTTTAATTATAGTATACATAATACACTATACAATCATCATGTTATTTATTTTGTTAATTTCATCATCATTTCTTTAATTAATTATCATGTGAATGTTTAAAGATATGTCGAAAAGATCAAATACTCAATATTTATCTTGCAAAGTGTCCATCATGAATGATAACTCGAGTTGTAAGCATAACAGTAAATATTATTTTAAATTTAAAATGTATCTTAGTTATGTGAAAATTGAATTATAATTAAAATATTTATTGTTCTATTTTTAGCAACATCTTGGTTCTCGCGTATTTATTTCAAAAATTAATATGATGCATTCAAACAAGGAGATTTCATTTATGTTTCAGAGAAGACAAATTCCAATTTCAGTATGTTTTGCGATGACTATTAATAAGTGCCAAGGACAATCACTACCAATAGTGGATTGTATTTGAGACAACCAGTCTTCAACCATAGCAATTGTATGTGGCATTATCAAAAGTCAAGAGTAGGGATAAGATTAAATTACTAATATTAGATGCAGAAGAAAAAGTTACGAATAAAACATTTAATGTGGTGTGTAAAGAAATATTTAGAGATTTATAATTTACATATAAATGTTATATTATATGTTTAATTTGATGTTTTTATTTTGAAGTGGTATGATTTTTTTTTCTAATTTCTTATTTCATATATTTATGAATTATATCATCGATTTTTACTTAACCTATGTAACACACGGGTTATTAACCTAGTCTATAATAAAATACGTGAGTATATTTTTTGTAGGATTGAGATTTTGAGATGAATTAACCCAAATGAGTGAATAGTTACCCACGTTGTACAATTTTTATGAACGAACATTAGTAACAACTAACAAGGATGAATTTGTTAACTACTTTCTGAAAAAGTGTATTTCTTTGTAATTTTAAAACTTAAGTGTGTGTTTCCATATATGCAAAAAGTACAATTTTTGTAATTTATAAAACGACAAACACACATTTATCTAATTTTACTCTTAAATTTACATGAAAACTTAGCTCTAACAAGACTTAATCCAATATGTCACCTACAGAACTTAGTTTTATAATTAATTGTATTCTCACGTATGTGATATGATTTTGATAGCTTTTGAATACATATTTATAAAATAGTTTTTAAAAAGTAAAAAAGTGTTAGAAAATTATGGGTGTATGAAGAAAATATGCACATTTTGTCAAGACATAAATATAGTGGAAAGTTTTGAAATTGTTTTTTCTTCTTAGCAGAATTTTATTTGGGTTTTTCTTAATAGTTAACTTCTACAAATGCTATGCATTTGTTAGCAAAAATGAAAAAAAAAAAAAAAAAAAAAAAACTATTACGGGAGCCAAAAAATGGACGGTAAAAATAGGTTTAGGTGAAAAGCGTGTCGGATTAGTTGAAACCATAAAACAAACATATCAAAAGTATCTGTAAAAACAACTGTTTAAACAATCAATTTCAAAGTTATATCACAAGTTAGTATTCGTATAAAATATATGAAAAACACAGTTTTCATCAAATATTCAATTTATTTCCAATTGTACCCTTTTGTAATTAGGTTTGCGTACCTTGTAATAAGGTTTTGTGTCCCTTGTAAACAGATTTGTGCCACTTCGTAATCAGATTTGTGTTCCTTAATCTTTCTAAATTAAGCTAAATTATTTAAAAACAGTGAGTTTTAACATTTGATCGTGTCGTTTACTCATTTGACAACACCTCAATCAAGACAAAGTTGATGATTTCTACGATAAGTTTGTATTTTAATCAATAATTTTTAATGTTAACGTGATGTTGGTGTGAAACTGAGACTCGTTAGATGATCATCATGTGCTAATGTAATTGGGCTTCCTTATCTATTTTCATTCAAGATATATCATGGTCATGTGTTAGCTGTATATCCATTTTAAGCCTCACAAAATAGACGGGTTGGCTCGTGTAAGGTAACATGTTAAAATGGGTTCGGGTTAGAATGGATGCATGTCAGAATAAGTTTTAAGTAAAATCAGTTTTTAAAAACGACACATTTAAAACAAAACTGATTTTGTTTAAAACTCCTCATGATCCACTCATATCATAACCTAAACTAGTTATGACTCATTACCTGACACAACCCGCCTTTTGTAAGGATTAGTGAAAAAATAGGTTTTAAACTCTCCAAGGTATTAAAACATTTTCCATAAAATGAAATGACATTTTTTTTTGTAATTTAGTCTAAAAAAGATTATCCCAATAATATGCACCCCATGCCACCCCTACCCCCATCCCATCTCTACATAAGCAACATTCTTCACAATTCATTTCACTCAATTTTCTGTTTATAGACAGAGGTTCTTCCCAATCTTCAACCAAACTCATCTTTTTAAAAACTTATGATAATTCTTTGAAAGCTGCCATTGTTAGACCTATTTCTAGCTTCCATTGGTACTTCTCATCTAGTAATTAAACAGATCCACAAGTAAAAAAAAAATATCACAAATAAAAGGATTTTGAAATGGCTCCAAGTCTTGATTGCTTTGCATACAGTTTGCTGTGTGCAGAAGACAATATTTTCAATGATGATGACGATGAAGATGATGATAATGTGTCATGGGATCATCAAGATATTAATCAAAACCAGAGATTTGTCAAACATCTTGAAATTGAACACAATGTTCTTGATTTCCCATTGCAAACTGATGAGGGTATGAATTTGTTGCTTGAAAAAGAATGCGAACAGTATGTGGGATTTCCAGATTATTTGAATAAAATAAAGAATGGGGACTTGGATTTTGATGCCAGACAGGAGGCTGTTGATTGGATTACAAAGGTTTGTTCATCTGCATTTCATTTTGATCTTTGTTTACACTTTTGGATTGGTTATAAATCTGGGGTTAATCCACATATTTCTTAATTTTCAGTTCCCAATTTGTAATTTGATTTATGCAGGTTCCTGCTCATTTCAATTTTGGACCTGTAACTGTATATTTATCAATAAATTACTTGGATAGATTTCTTGCTGTTCATGAATTACCAGTGAGTTTCCATTTTATTTTATGTGATTATTTATTTAATCTTTTGCAAAAAAAAAAAAAAAAAAAAAAAAATTCAATCTTTAACTAAAATGGGTCAGTTTCTTTTATGCTCTTTGTTGACATAAGGCCAAAGCATGGATGATGCAATTGCTTGCTGTAGCTTGTTTGTCACTGGCAACAAAGATGGAAGAGACTGAAATGCCCTTCATTTCAGATTTGCAGGTGAAGATCCAATTTTGACTAAATATGTTGACTTTCTTTCTTGGGTCAAAGTAAAATTGACAAAGAAGTTGGATTCCCGGTTGAATTTTCAGGTCTGTGGATCAAGATTTGTGTTTGAACCTAAAATTATCATGAAAATGGAGCTGTTTGTGCTGACCACATTGAAATGGAGGATGCATGCAGTGACTCCATTCTCTTTTATTGATGATTTTCTTGGGAAAGTCAACAGTGGTCAACCTTCTTCAAAATCTTTGATTTTGACTTCAACCCAACTCATCTTATGCTTAATTAAAGGTAAGAGATGGTGTTTATGTTCTTGTATGAGTGATTGAGGGCAAAATTGTAATTTTGCTATCTAGGGATGGAGTTCTTGGAGTTTAGACCTTCTGAGATTGCAGCTGCAGTGGCAATTCAAGTGGTGGGATCAACTCAAATTTCTGCCCTTGTTCCATATGTTCAAAAGGTAATGAGTTAAATGATCCATCAAAGTTGTACATTTTGCTAATTTACTTGTACGTTCAAAATCAAACATTTTTTTAGTTGTGAATAGTGTTTGACTGTTGTGGTAATCTTATGGTTCTCTGGAAATTAAAGCATTCTCAGATTAAAAAAATCCCAAATGCAAAACAAGTGGTATATATCTTGAAAGTAGGGGCGGAGCTTTTACGGGGCAAGGGGTGGTCGTCCCTCCTCTTTTTTCGTATGCAATGTTAATTTTTAGGTCGAAATGTTATTTTTAGTTAAAAATGGTTGTATCTTTCACTCGCTTTAAAAAATTAACATGTATTATAGGTCTTATAAATTTCCACCCTCACTTTCAAACCGTCAAAACTCCGCCACTGCTTAAAATGCATTAAGACTTGTAGCTTGGTTCGTTAAAGATGAAAGTATTTGATTTTAACAAAAGAAAAATTGGGTTATCCTTGCACATTATATACGGCCACTGTACGGCTTGAATAGGTACAACACGACGAATACTACTCGTACACGGGTCGTATAGGTCTGTACGGGCATACATGTAGGTGAGAATCGTATTAGAGGGAAATTTATGGGGCAATACATGTTGTATAAGTCTGTACGTGCTGTACAATAGCTCATACATATACAACCTGTATAAGGAGGTGATGATATAGAATTATGGATAGGGATGTGAGAATAAAACAGGTAGATAAAAAAAGCTTGAAATCTATACAACAAGTGTTGTACATTTTGGGATTTTCCCATGAAAGAGGATATTTACTTCAAGAAAATTCATTGATGAATCTTGTTCCATTATGAATGGGATTTTTGCAGGAGAAGATTCTTAAATGCATAGAATTGTTGAAAAAGTTTGAAGGTGGTTGTACCAGGAGCTTAATGAGTGGTACATTGACATCAATGCCTGAGTCTCCAATTGGTCCACAACACATGGGTCATCCCTAAACTCTGCCTCTTTCATTTGGAGATTTAGCTTCACATTTAGTTTGAAAAATAAATTGATTTTTTTTTTTTTTTTTTTTTTTTTTTTTTTTTTTTTTTTTTTTTTGTAGGATGACTATTTAGTGTGGTTGTCAGTTTTTTAAATTTGTTAAAAAGGGAAAAGAGTGAGTCATGAGCTGTTAATATTAGACTTCTTAACAGCTTGAGATAAGAGAGTAAGGGTACAACTGTAATTCTTTTTGAAAATATTATACATTTAAGTTTGTATTATTTTTTTAATGTTAAATTTATTTTGCTGTTAAACTACTTCAAATTAAATTATACTATTGCATACGATTGAATTTATGATCTTAGGTAAAACCTTACAAATTGTTTGAATTTTAGGTACATTAGGCATTTTGCACACTTTATAAGTTGATTAATTTCTATAATAAATGCTCTTGAAAAAAAAATTAAAAAAGATATTAATTGTAATATCCTTGAAGATAATGCTTGATTGCTTGATAACCAACATTATGTAGATTAAATATCTTATTAGTAAATAAAACATTATATTATTAAACGTGCATTAAAAAATAGATTTATAAGTTAATACATTAATCACTAATTAATATTATCACGAGATTATAAAATGTATTAAACAGTTGATTACTTGAATTTCGTAAGTCGAATTATATTGTAAAGGGACTTTGAATCAGGTTGGATCTAGGCCTGAACAAGTTTAGGTTAGGATGTGTTTTAAGAAAAGTTGGTTTGGGTTTAAATGAATCGTTTTCAATAAACATAAATCTAGTTAAAGTTAACATGAGTCATAGGTAAATCAATAATTTACTTGGAAAATCTTTAATAATTATTTCATCAAATATATTATTGATCATTTTTACTTGTTGAATTCATTTTATTCTCATAGTTTTTAAGTTACTCATCTTGACCTGTAATGTGTTAAAGTGTTACACATCTTAACCTGGTTATTGTTATAATGCTACTCATTTCAAATAAAAATACAATAATAGTTAACCAAATAAAACAATCTATCTTACTTTGGGGTCAAAATTGATATGTTTAATAAACATTTTGATTAGCTTTAGTAAATTTTTACATATCAATGTGTTTTTAGTAAGGTTCAAATCTTTAACTAGGGTCGACTTTGAGTATGTGTGATCACATAGGTACATGTTACAGAGGAGTCCAAAAAAATTTCTTGTTTAGATGAACATTAGTTGATTAACATACATAGTAGAACTGGAAAAACGGGTCTTATCGTGTTTAATATATTATAGACGACGTGATAAATGTAAATATAAAACTACTTGTTTAACACATAATTTGGTGATTTAAGCTTGACAGTTCAACGTTTTATGTAAAGAAAAAAATAAATGATCAAGTCTAGCCTCATAATTTTTATCATTTAAAAAAATGTATAAAATTACACAATGTACTTTTTGTTAAACATGTCTTATCATGTCTTATTAGATATCTGTTTTGTCAGCCCCAATACATAGCAAATTATAAATTTATTAATAATAAATGTCTTAGAATAGGCATAATAACTTTAAAAAATTAAAGTGTTACAAATACAATCCAATAAATCATGTGAAAAACAAATATAGATCCATATGAAAAGTGTGTGATGGGAAGGGGAGATATTAGAAGCCAGATAATTTTAGCGGTATTTGACATAAATTTTAAAATTATGGGAGCACAAGATTCTTTTTAATTATGTAAATAGATCTTTTTGAAAAAAATAATTTAGTTTTGTTTATTACTATCACAATTATCAAATAAAAAAATTATATATTTATAAGGTTCTATTTTCTATGCTCCTATCGGGTGCTCGTTATCTCAGACACGAACATACATACCCCCACCCAGCCGAGTGGTAAAGTCACACGGGTTTGAAGGGGCAGACGCGAGTTTTAATCCCATGCAGTGCATTTTACCGGTTTTTTTTGTCCTCGTGATGGTGGCTTGGTGGTAAGGGGTGAGAATCCATAATGGAGGTCTAGTGTTCAAAGCCCGGCACCAGCCATTTTCCCTGGGTCACGCGATTTACCTCACTCATGTTGGCCGTGTGACTGGTTGGTGAAGGACGCCTAATGATGGCGTTCACCATTTCTTTTTAAGAAAATCAACAGCTTAACTCAAATGGTTGTCACTTGAACACACCTCTTTTTGTTTTTTAGATTATCCAAAATTACCAAAGAAGTTCTAGCATACTAGTATCCTTTGACTTCTATAATAAAAGATCTTAGGTTTGAGTCTCGCTTAGAGTAAAATGCTCTATGTTAAACCAGAAGTTTTTTCAAGTTGTGAGTTTCATCTTGGATAGTGTGGGTTCAGTCACACATGCATCTTTAGTGAGGGCGAACCGTTTGTAAATGTGAGTCTAGTGGATGAGTCTTAGCTGCTATAAAAATTAACAATAAATTTATACAACTATTAGAAATTATAAAGTATTTATATAATAGGACGTTATTCTTCAAACAACGTTAAAGAATTCAAAGCGACCCGAAATCCGGATGAAACCTTCATTGGCGCCTTGGCGGCATTGCGGCAACATATCATGGCCCATCATTTCCTCATGATCCAATGAATATGTTCAGCCCACCCAAATCATAAACCAATATAAAAGCCTAACCGCCCCAATCAATTTGGACTCACAGAAAATATCCCGAGATAGAGAAACGGTGTAGCTCGACCGGTGTCGGAAAGATGGTTATGAAAAATAGATAAAGTGTCCTTTTGTCGTAAATTACTTTTAAACATTTTGAAAGTTGAATTAAATCGAGTAGGTATTTCCTAATTCGGACCTCCACAAATGAAATTCGTATCTTTACATAGTTTTCTATAATACATAAATCTTTATCTATTTTTTTTAAAACGTCATGTAGCATATTATTAAAAGCGCTCTAAAATTCAACTTCATCAACTCCGAGCCCGTCTTGCACAACCAAATTTATAATATGTGCAACACATCGACTATGAAAAAAATCACCGTTGCAAATCGTTTATATTTAATTTTTAGTTTTCCAGCCGCGTTTGTATTGTTTGAAGCGTATTGAATGACATTAAAAGTATTTTATTTTCTAATTTAAAAGCTTGTATTACATAATCTAAAATGTAAAACAAATTTTCGCCAGAAAGAGGATTGAGAAATAATTCAAATGCAATCGTGTGCTTTATCATTTGCCACGTGTCGGGATTTACCCAATGAGCGGCAATGCAAAGGTATGACTCGGGCAACTCATGAGGAGCCAACTAAACATCGATGGTTAGGTTTACACCAGTTTGTAAATTTTCAAAAAATGAAATCAAATTCTTTTTTACGTTTTCCATATTTTTATGCAATAACGTTTAAGAGTGGGGCGATTTACATGTGTGTAACAAGGTTGGTGCATCTCGCGAATCATTTTTGTTAAACGAGGGTTGTCGAAATGGTCGAATGGCAAACCTTCTTGGATCACGAACTTGAACATTCTATCTCGAATTGTGTTTACGTCATATACAAACATTCTCCCGTCAACACCGATTTGCGATTGATCGAAAGCCGGATTTTCTTTCTTGCCTTTGCAAAATTTAGAAATGTGTTTATTCAATGTAGTATTGGACTCTTTAGGCAACAAAGTGCCACAAAATTTGCATCGAGCCTTTGAAGACCCGTCACCCATTTCACATAATTCCCAATTACATCAAACTTTCGAGTTTTTATTGTTGGGTAAAACCTGAACAATGAGAAGGTTGGTAGAATATTAACCTTCATGTCTAATAGATGAATGTGAATGAGCCATAGTTAGATAATAAAAATGATTAAAAAGAGAGTGGAACAAAGTATCCAAGAGAGGTTTTTTGCGTTTTTGCGTTTTGAGCGTTCGGATTTGCTGCGTTTGAGAGTTGTGAATCAACCAATTCATAAAAAACCTTTATATAGTAGCTTGGAGGAGTAAAATTGTAAAGAAAATAAAAAAAAGGTCAAAAACGGTAGCAAACGGCTATATTTTCGAAAAAGGGTAAACACTTGTTCTGGGTCGGGTTTCTTCGAGTCGGGTCCGGTAGGGTTGGAGCCGGTCTCAAAATTGAAACTATACACGGGTAGGAATCGCCATGTTTTTTTCGGGTATGAACCAGGTATAGTAGGAACCGGTCATAAACCGAGTCCGGGTCCAGTATTAAATCTGGTTCAGGTCCAAAACCGGGTATTTTGTGCACCTCTATTAGAGACTCGTCCATAACCAAAGAGCTAGCTCAACTGATACTCCATGATTCACATAAAGCTTAGGCTTTGTGAGGTCATGTATTCAAATCATGGTTAAAACGGTCAATAGGGGGTTTTACCATATAGTGTGTATTTGCTCGTTTAAGCACTCGCCAACACTTGGGCATTGGATACCGGGGAGTTGGTAGCAATATGTGATCGTAGCATGTGGGTTGTTGGGTATGAGAGTTCATTTGGACTATGAATAGTCATGATGCTGAGCCCTTATTTGTCGTTCAAAAAAAAAAGAGTCATCCATATTTTCATAATCGGACCAAACAATAAACATTTGTTTTATATTTGTTTTACAATTGTTATGTAAATGTTATCATCATCATCATCGTACTCAGTATATCCGATCATTAGCAAAGCTAAGGTAGGGTCTGAGGAGGGTAAGATGAAGACAACCTTACCTCTATCAAACGCTTTTAACGTTATTTTTACAAAAATTAAGAAAATAAAGTTAAAATTAGTGCAATTTTACTTTTGTCACTCGAGTGTCGACACATATATTACATTATATGAGGGCACCGCGCACGGGAGCTTTGTTATGTAAATGTTATATTTGGCTTTAGTCGTTATGTATATGTCTTTTTATTATTTTGTATTTATAATTATTTTAATTATACGGTAATTTATTAGAAAAAAGTAAAATAAAAGTTGTGCATATAAATAACCAAATCCTAAGCAAAATATTCGATAAAACTATAAAGCAATATATTTGTATCTTTTAATGATCTTTACATTTGTAATAAAAATACAAATATCATGTTTGTAATAATATTACTACAACTACTAGGCACCGCCACGACGACGAAGACGACAACTGTTGCCGCCACTATACCACCGCTACTATTGCTGTTTTGAATAAATCTATGTTTGGTATTTCTCATGTAAAAAACTTGAGTAACTTTTGTGAAACATTAGGAAAACTTTATTACCATCAACTATTTTTAGATGACTCTTGTCAAAAACATCTCATCCCCTTCTTAATATCTCATGTTCGGTCAATCCAATGATAATTATCAATAGCGATTAGTGGTAAATAGAGATAAGCTACCTATACGCTATGTAGCTAATAACAATAAATCATAGTTGTCAAAGGCGTTAGGCGCAAGGGCAATGTTATCACCCCGGGCCTAGGCGATAAGCGTAAAAAAAAGCTAGCTTGAGAGAAAAAAAGCGCACATATATAAAATAGAATCTATTATAATTAGCATATAACATAATATAATTTCTACCAAAATTCCAATTCATAATAGTAATATCAAATGCTCAAAATCAATTCCAATTCATAATAATAATATTAAATAATATTAAATGTTCAAAACTAATAAAGATGGAGGGAGTTAAATGTTAAAATAGCAAAGTTTTAAAACCCTAATGCTTACCACACGCAGTCTTCTTCTCCCCTTTCTTCTTCTAACACGAGCTAACCATATTTAATTCAACCAATTTGATCGATCAATTCATCATTCAATGATGGTAGCCTAGCCTCTCCTGCGACCTCATGGATGCCCTCAATTGGGTCACGTTTTAATCAAGGAAGACAAATCTTGGCGCAATTAACCGTTCGTTATAGATTCGATGTATCAAAATTGGTTGTTATGAGACTCGAATTAAAGCAAAACGTAATTTGATTTGCCTTCTGAACAGTTTGAATTGATGATTACGAACGTCAATTTCATGATCCAAATTGTGATTTATGTGAGTATGGTCTTGCGCCTACCCTAAAGCCACCGCCTCAATTGGCTTTTATAAAAAAAGCCCAGATTTGCGCCTGTGATCCATAGAAGCGGAAACCTTGCGCCTGGCTTTTTTTTTTTTTTTTTTGTTGACACCTAGGGCTTTTGACAACTATTTCATGTTTAATGATAAGGGTTTAGAAAGTCTCCAACGTCCAAAAAATTGTTCCTCTGTTGTCGATTAGAGTTTAGACATGATGATTTGTCCAAAACAGTGTATTTACCGTCTAATTTGTTGTCCCTATTTACTTAAAAAAAAACAAGATTCCTGCTATCTTCCCGCTCTTCAGTCTCTATACGCATATAGCGGCGGCTTTACTATTCGCTAAGTAGCGCGCTATAGCTACCAGCATTGCTGCTGATAACTATGAATCCAACCAATGAAACCGGGTTTGAAAACTGGTTTGATTCTGTATTATTCAAGAAATACTTGGATTTATATAATAATCCCAATCCTTCAAACTTTACAATAATAACAAGTATTCAAACTTTATAATTGGAACCCATGACATGAAAAATAATATATTAATGATTATTGAAACTTTTATAATGTTGAAATGAATGACATGCCAACTCAGAGTAAAGAAGTTATGATTTAGCAATTTGAAGTACCGATGCAGAGTGGATACTGATGTGGATCAAGTGCACCCTGAAGAGTTTTCACAGCACTATCATAATTTACAAAACCCATGAACCAGAACTCATGATCATCAACAGATATAACTTGAATGTACTTTTCAGCAGGATTTGATTTGCTTCTAGAAGGCTTGACTGCTTTCAGTTGAAGCAATGGCATGACCACCTATAAAAGTCCAAAATTCTAATTTATCATCTCCCACCATTAGCAAAGCTAAGATAGGGTTTGAGGAGACTAAGAAGCTGCTTCCAATGAGACCCCCGGCTCATGATGACTGATTAACCGAATAACCCAATGCTTTTAACGTTATTTTCACAAAAATCAAGTAAAATAACGTTAAAATTAGTGAAATTTTAGTTTTGCCCCTCGAAGAAGGACAAATATATACATTATAATGCATAAAAAATGACGAATAGTTTCAGTCAAAAATTTTGATAACTATTCAAGCAGTGCCACTTTTTTATCATATTTTATATGACAATATCTGGATAAAAAAATATTTAAAATTTGACCGATACAAAAGTTGTCATATTTAACATGCTAATAAAAAAAAAAAATACATAATTTAATCTGCGCATTTTGCCACTTCTATTAATGTTGGTCTATGAGCCCCATTTGCGGTGTACACATATAATATACATTATAATGTATATACGTGTGGGCCCTCAAGGGGCCAAAGTAAAATTGCACTAATTTTAAACGTTATTTTACTTATTTTGTGAAAATAACGTTAAAAGTGTTGGGATGATCAACTTCAAACGATAAATTTGAGCCGGGGACTCCTTTGGAGCAGCCTCTCTATCCCAACTGGGATAGAGGTAAGGTTTGTGTCCATCCTCTCCCCCATACCCTACTGAAAAGTGTGAATATACTGGGTAAGTTTGTTTGTTTGTTTATTAATGTTGGTCTATAAGTATCTCAGTCAAGACAGAGGCAAGAAATGGGGCAAATATGTTGAAATTTAGTAGAGCATAATTGAAAAAAGTAGACCTTGTAATAGCTCCATTTCTTGTCTTCACCAACTTTATATGGAAGTGGATTGTCACTGCAAAATGCAAGCTTTGCGGTTGAGATATAGAGTAATCCCATGACGGGACCTGCAGAAGTTGATAGGTAGCATGCATATGACTTTAGAAGTTGTTCTTCAGGAGTGTTTTGGAATGTTGTTCTAAAGATTTTTTCATATCCACCTTCTGCAAGAACTTTGGTTCCCTGAGCAATTCTTCCAACAGCCGCATCAGTAATACTAGAACCCGTTTTCACTGTTCAAATAGAAGATTTATATAAAGAGTTTATCAAATGATAATACATAAATGTATGAAATCAAATCCAAAATTACAGTCCAATATTAGTTGGTGCTTTACACCAGAGCAAAGTATCAAGTTCATATGACATTTCTCAAACATTTAAGAGTCAATTAGTCTCTATTAACTATGCTTTTTTTAACACAATCAAAAAGATCAAAAGAGCGAGTGAAAATCAAAATAACAATAATATTACAGACCACCAAACTTGTGATTGTGTAAATATTGAATAAATTGTAGATTAAGTAGATAAGAGAATAAATCACTACTAATCCATGCAATGAATGATAATGTCAAGATTTCTAATACACTTGTCAACCCACGTAAGACTGATTACGTCTTTGTTAACATGCTTAGACAATGATACCAAAGTAATCACAAAGAGTGAACTATAGTAAAATACAGGGAGAAAATTACTAAAATAGGCAAGTTTGACCAAAGTTTTTCCAAAATGGTTATTATTTTTTAGCTTATCTCATGAACATATAAAAATCCCACAAATCAAAGGACTTCATTTCAGGCTTGCCGGCTAAGCAGGTTAAAGGCTTAGCCAATACCCCAAACTAACATAGCCGATAGGTCACTAGCTGATAAATGCAAAGCCTATTTTAGCCAATAAGTCTGCTAGACATGCAGGCTAAGCCGGCTTAAAGATGTTTTTATGTGGTCAAACCTGCCAACTTTGTTGATTTTTATAGATGCAGGGTATAATCAGTATTTATTGTGTCTTTACTACCAAAAAAATCAAAAAAATGGGTCCAAATTTGCATCACATTAATGATCTTCTGATAAAAATTGAACCATAGTAAAAGTATAAAATACTGGTTGTTGTTGATATTTGTCTTGGCTACAAAAAGATGGAAACGTGGGTTTTAAATTGCATAGCATTAATCATTAATGCTCTTCTGAAAACTTATTTGCATACACATCAAAAGGCATCCCAACATCCTCCATTGAGGTTAATTTGTCACAGTCATTATCAAATTAATATAATGCTTCCACTTCCAACATAGATATAAAAAAAAGTTAAATGCCAAAATGGTGCCTGTGTTTATTTCAAAAATGTTATTTTAGTCCCTAAATAAAATTTGTTGCCATTTTAATCCTTGTCTTTGAATTTAGTTGCCAATATAGTCATTTGTCTAAATTTTTGTTGCCATTTTAATCCTTGTGTTTGAAATTTAGTTGCCAATATAGTCCCTAAAATGGCAACTAAAATTTAGACGAAGAACTATATTGGCAACTAAATTAAAACATAAGGATTAAAATGGGCAACAGAAATTATTTAGAGACTAAAATGACATTTTTGATATAAACAGAGGGACCGTTTTGACATTTAACTCTAAAAAAAAGATAAAATCCAATTGAGATGTAACATACAATGTTGCAACATATCTTCAGCATATTCTTGCCCCTTCTTTGTAGCTTCAGACGCCTTCTTTGCCCATCTTCCAAACAAAGCCTTCACCGAATCCATTCCATCTGCCAAACAACAACAGATACGCATCAATCTATAAATCTAGCAATGAATTCACAAGCGATGCCTTACAATGCCGTTAATCGACACTAATAACTAAAATTGTGATCATACACACAAAATTCAGATGCAAACTCACTCTTCGTGGAAGAATCCCGCACGGGAACAGCCGACACGTAAGGATTTGGACCTTGCGGTGTTGTTGAAGCGGCGGTTTGTGACGGTTGGCCGACAGATGTATAATGATTACCGGTAGCCGGATGAAAAGGAGGAATGCTATCATTCCGATCGGCGTTAGGGTTTGGATCGTCGTTGCCGGAATGAGAACCGTCTGACTTTAGCGATTCTTGTGATGGATTGGATGATTGTTTCGGATTCATTCCGGGAATGCGATTGAAATCAAGAAACGAAGAAATTGATGAATTGTGAATTAAATTCGTTTTCGATTTGGTTAGGTTTGAAATTGATGAAGATTCCAAGGGGTTTTGATATGATATGAAGGCGTAGCGTTTTCGTTATGACATAGCAATGCATGTCGATATCAAACCGTTACACCATGAAATTAAAATTTAAAAATTTAGAGATTTTAGTTAGAATATTGACGAGAGATTGAGAGGTCGAAAAAAATAATTTATTAGAATGTAAATAAATTAGTTATATGGTCGTGTGGTTTGTTAGTATTTTACTATTGATTCACAGGTTTTATAAATTATCAATACGATCCCAAACTTTTGACATTTGTAACATATATAGTCCATAGGTAACCAAATTAATCTCACATAATTGACTAAATTAACCTTACATAAGGACGATATGTGTTACAAATATATAAACTTTGGAAACATAGGGTAATATATGAAACCTAAGAACCAAAAGTTAAATACTAGCAAACCATAGAGATTATCTTGGTAATTTACTCATAAAATTATAATGTAACTTAAGTAAATAGTTTAAAATAACAAAAAAACTATAAGGAATATGAATTACACGATCCCCATTAACTCTTACATTCGGAGTGTTTTATAACGACTAAAGAAGAGCCTTGAAGAGGATACAATAAGATAATTGATGATGAACCAGATACTTATAATAAATATTAAATTACAATTTTACCCTTGTAGACTAACAGAGTTATGTTAATTTTAACTGAATGGGGCTATGTTGCAGACTTTTTAAAAACACAGGGTCGCAAGTTGCAAAAATAAAAAAGAAGGGTTGCAAACTCCAGTAAGAAACAAACCACAGGGTTGCAAATTGCATTTAACTCTTATAAATATTCTGATCAGGGGCTTTTGTTGGAGTAAAGTCTGTGCTTCGATCCTTCCTCGGAGCAATGGATGATAGAAGCGACCCTAGCCTGGCTTCTGCGGACCACTCTTTACTTGCGCGACTTGCAGCTTTTCCTTACATTCATGTTTCTGATATTCAAGCATTGACTGCAGTGGTGGATCCGGCTACTCCTAGGCCGTAGCGTTTATTCTGTTGTCTTTTCTTTTGTTGTTGTGTCTACTATGTAAGCTTGTAGTAAGCAATGGGTGTTATCGCTTAAAATATTATCTTAATGCGACTTTTGATTGACATTAATATGTCTTTAACGTATCATTGGGTGAGATGCATGCGGCACGTTCTTTGTTTGTGTGTTTTTTTTTGTGGGGACCCTTTTTGAAAGCTGGTTACCCATTGTCTCATCATGAGACTATGTATGCATTTTTTTTTTGTACTTCGCACGAGTATTTTGTGTTTTTGAGATTTGCATCTCCTTTTGGATTTGTACATATGTGATTGTATACTTGGAATGACTTGTCGGTATTGTGAGGTGTGTACCTCTTTAGATTTCCAAAAATTGTTGTTTTTTTTGTTTGTTTGTAATGAATGTTTGTGTTATGAGGGAATAAACCACCACAATATTCATTTTCAAAATAAACATTACAAAAGATAGCATTTTTCTGCCCATATAATGGCGATGCTTGTTGGTCTTTTGTTTCTTTGTCAAAAAGTAAGGTATCTTCTAGGCTGTGGTTGGCCTTCCGAAACATTTCTACAAGCGATACTTGCGTAAATGCATGGAGTTCCACGAGCGTGGAACTTCTTTACCACTGATTTCTACAAGTTTATGGGATCCCTTTCCATTACTCCAGATGATTTTGTAAGGTCCTTCCCATTTGGGCATTAGTTTGTCTTGGTGCTCTTTTTCGCTGGCAGCATTAGACAGTAGGACCAGGTCTTCTGGTTTCAACTCTTTGTACCTTACTGTCGCATTGTAATACTTCTTGTTTCACGAATCGCAGCTTGGTACTTTCTTTCTTCTTGGAGGTTGAGGTTTATTCGTAGATCCTCGTTGTTGTCGCCCTCACTTAGCTGAGTTCTTGGTGTTGGGGAGCCAATTTCTACAGGTATTATCTCTACTGTGCTGTATGTGAGGCTAAAAGGCGTTTTTCCTGTGCTTGTTTTGCTCATTGTCCTATGTGTCCATAGGACATGCGAAAGTTCTTCAAGCCATGCCTTTTGTTTCCTTCCCGATCATGCTTTTATATGCTTCGATTTGCCCCTTCAACCTGGCCATTTGCTTGCGGGTGGGCCACAAATGTGAAGATTTGCTTGATGCATAAGTCTTGGCAGCATTTTTTGAACAAGACGCTGTCAAATTGCTTGCGATTGTCTCTTACAATTGTGTGTGGTAACCCAAATCGACATATAATATTCTCTTATACAAAACGTTTCATGGCTTGCCGTATTATTTTGGCTAATGGCTTGGCCTCCACTCATTTGGTGAAGTTGTCAATGGCTACCACCAAGAACTTGACTTTGCCCACCGCCTTTAGGAACGGTCCTACTATGTCGATCGCCCATTTTTGGAAGGGCCATAAGGAACTTACCGGGACTCGGTTCTGCTTTGGACGCTTGGGGATGGGTGCATGTACTTGACAATTGTCACATTTTCGAGCAATTTCTACTGCTGTGTTATACATACCTGGCCAATAATATCCTACTTTCATTGCATTTTCCACCATTGTCTTCGTTCCGGCATGTATCCGCATATTCCTCGTGGATTTCTCGAATGACATATGCCGCCTCCTCATCGATGATTTCGTATTGCAGTGCCCGTAATCCCAATCTTCGATCTTCATCGTTTTGATATGGGATTGTTCCACTGGAGAAAAATTCTTTGATTGGTGTCTTCCAGCAAGTTTTGTTTGCTATCTCCTGTATCTCCATTTGCTTGGCATGTATAGATGGTTCTGTAAGCATGTCGATTCTTATATCGCTTCCAAGATTGTCAAATGCAGCTGATGCGAGCTTACTTAAGGTGTTCGCCTTGTGAATTTGTCCCCTGCTTATGTGGATGATTGAGCACTTGATGAACTATGTCTGTAGGGATATTGTCCGCGCTAGGTACAACTTCATGGCTTCTTCCTTGGCTTTGTAAGAGCCGTTGATTTGATTGGCCACTAAGAGTAAATTGACATGCACTTCCACATTTGTTACTTTTAGGGTAAATGCCATTCGTAAACCGGCGAGCAATGCTTTGTATTCAGCCTTGTCATTGGTGGCTTTGAATTCGAGACGTATGGCATACGTGGATTTTGTGCCGTCTGGTGTTGTAAGGATGAAACCAGCTCCATTACCTACGTTGTTCGACGCTCCATGTGTGTGCAACTGCCATACATTGAGTGAGCGATCCCCCTCTTCAATTATTTTGCTCGTATTGCTCCCCTCTCCATTCGTCTGGGATTCAATTAGAAAATTGGCAAGTACTTGGCCCTTGTAGGCCGTATGAGGTGCATATTCTATTTCGAAGGCACCCAGCTCAATCGCCCACTTAGCAAGTCTTCCGAAAATCTATGGGCGTTTCAATACTTGTTGAATTGGCAAGTTTGTGAGCACACATGGTGAGCTTGGAAATATCATCACAACCTTCTAGATGCATGTACTAATGTTAGCACTGCTTTTTCTATGTCAGAATATCGTTTTCCCCCTTTTAACGTTCTGCTAATGAAGTAAAATTGTGTTTGGACATCTTTGCGATCAAGAAGCACGACATCACTTATGGCTTTTTCTGAGGCGGAGAGATATACTGTTAAGGTTTCTTTTGATAAGGGTGTTGTTAATATGGGTAAGGATGAGATGTGTGCTTTAATGGCTCGGAATGAGGCTTTCGCTTCATCTATCCACACAAATTGGTTCTTTTTCAAACACTTCTTTAGGGTGTTCACGAAGGGTAGTGATCTTTCAGCTATTTTGGATAGAAATCGGCTAAGGGTGATCAACCTCCTGTTAATCCACTGGACTTCTTTAACTGACCTTAGGGATTCCATTATGACTATTGCCTGTATCTTGGCGAGATTTGCTTTACCTTCTTTCATGACCAGAACACCTAAGAACTTTCCTTCCTCTACCCCAAATGAGCATTTTCCAGGATTTAACTTCATTTGTAATTGGCGAAGTGTGTCAAATGTCTCACGTATGTCTTCTATCATGGCATATTACTCTTTGCTCTTGATGACTAGATCATCCACGTATACTTCAGCATTCCTGCCCATCTGATGTTGGAACAGGTTCATCATCTGCTGGCATGTGACTCTAGCATTTTTGAGAGCGAATGGCATCTTGGTGTAAGAATACGTACCCTCTGCTGTGTAAAATGAGGTTTTCTCCTCGTCCTCTTTTGCCATCCGTATCTGATGGTAGCCCTTGTATGCATTGAGGAAACATCGTAAGGGATACATTAGTAGGGAGTCGATCTTTGCCTCCATTTTAGGGAGAGGATAACAATCTTTTGGAGTTTCTTTGTTCAAATCATTGAAATCAATGCACATTCTCCACCATCCTTCGGGCTTTCGGACCATGACTGGGCTGGATATCCATGACAGAAAGCGGATTTCCTTTACAATTCCTGCATTCACCAACTTTTGCACTTCTTCTGTCGTATATTTACTTCTTTCATCTCCCACACTTCGTTTCTTCTGCTTTACCGACTGTGCCCCCGGGTATGCGTTTATTTCGTTCTCTGCTTGTTCTCATGGTATTCCCTGCATGTGCGCAAGTGTCAACACGAACATGTCATGATTTTTTATGAGAAGTTCTTTTAGGGCTGTGTTGCATTTGTTGCTCAATTGTTCCCCACTCGAA